>CAUYLG010051761.1:0-85487 GCA_963573385.1 Cacajao melanocephalus | reverse complement strand
TACATTTAAGGTTAATAGTGTTATGTGTGAATCTGATCCTGCCATTTTCATGCTAGCTGGTTGTTTTGCCCATTAATTCATGCAGTTGCTTCATTGTATCAATGCTCTTTACCATTTGGTATGTTTTTAGAGTGGCTGGTAGTGGTTTTTCCTTTCTATGTTTAGTGCTTCTTTCAGGAGCTCTTGTAAAGCAGGCCTGGTGGTGATGAAATCTCTGAGCAATTGCTTGTTCATAAAGGATTTTATTTATCCTTCACTTATGAAACTTAGTTTGGCTGGATATGAAATTCTAGGTTGAAAGTTCTTTTCTTAAAGGATGTTGAATATTGACCCCCAACTCTCTTCTGGCTTATAGGGTTTCTGCTGAGAGATCCACTGTGAGTCTGATGGGCTTCCCTTTGTGGGTAACCCAGCGTTTCTCTCTGGCTGCCCTTAGCATTTTTTCCTTCATTTCAACCCTGGTGAATCTGAAGATTATGTGCCTTGGGGTTGCTCTTCTTGAGGAATATCTTTGTGGTGGTCTCTGTATTTCCTGCACTTGAATATTGGCCTGCCTTGCTAGGTTGCAGAAGGTTTTCTGGATAATATCCTGAAGAGTGTTTTCCAGCTTGGATTCATTCTCCCTGTCACATTCTGGTACACCTATCAAATGTAGATTAGGTCTTTTCACATAATCTTGTATTTCTTGGAGGCTTTATTTCTTTTTAGTCTTTTTTCTCTATTCTTGCCTTCTCATTTTATTTCATTGAGTTGATCTTTAATCTCTGATATCCTTTCTTCTGCTTGATCAATTTGGCTATTGAAACTTGTGTATGCTTTGCAAAGTTCTCGTGTTGTGTTTTTCAGCTCCATCAATTCATTTATATTCCTCTCTAAGCTGTTTATTCTTGTTAGCATTTCGTCAAACCTTTTTTCAGTGTTCTTAGTTTGTTTGCATTGGGTTAGAACATGTTCTTTTAGCTCTGAGAAGTTTCTTATTACCCACCGTCTGAAGCCTGTTTCTGTCAATTCATCAGACTCATTCTCCATCCAGACTTGTTCCCTTGCTGGTTAGGAGTTGTGATCCCTTGGCGGAGGAGAAGTGTTCTGGTTTTGGGTGTTTTCATCCTTTTTACGCTGGTTTCTTCCCATCTTTGTGGATTTATCTACCTGTGGTCTTTGTAGTTGGTGACTTTCAGATGGGGGTCTCTGAGTGAATGTCCCTCTGCGTTTTCACTGGGAACTGCAATCCAGAGCTGTTCCTATTTGGCCATGTTGGATCCCATTCCTTGTGTGAGTTTTTGTGTGGAGACCCGCTGCACTGGCTGTAACAGCTGTGCTGGAAACTCGTGGTGCTTTTCTGCCCAGGAATCTCCTGGTCTGTGGACAATAAAAAGTCATTTGGAAATGCGGTGATCACTCACCCTCTGCGTTCTCACTGAGAACTGTACTCCAGAGCTGTTCCTATTCAGCCATCTTGGATATTTCCTCCAGCCTGTCTCTTAGCACAAAGAGAAGAGCAGTTGGTCATCTAGCTTCTTGGTGACTGTCCTGTCCTGGAAATCCCACCTGGGCCACAGGCCTGCCGGGCTGAGGATCTAGTCTTCTAGAAAAGGGACCTGCCAGGCTCTGGGACAGGCTTGGAAGGCCGTTTGTTTTTTTTTTTTTGAGATGGAGTTTTGCTCTTGTGCAATGGTGTGATCTCAGCTCAGCATAACCTCCACCTCCTGGGTTCAAGCAATTCTCCTGCCTCAGCCTCCCAAGTAGCTGGATTACAGGCATGCACCACCACACCCAGCTAATTTTGCATTTTTAGTAGAGACAGGGTTTCTCTATGTTGGTCAGGCTGGTCTCGAACTCCCAACCTCAGGCTATCCACCTACCTCAGCCTCCGAAGGTGCCAGGATTACAGAATTGAGCCACTGTGCCTGGCCAACATTGCATTTTTTCCTCTGACCTTTAGTCTGTTTATCTTGTGATATCCCACGCCCCAATTTTTAGGTACAAAAGTATGATAAAAGTGGAACACTGACAATTAGATACCAACCAACTTAAGCAAATATTCCTAAACATTTAGCCAACTAATTATTGGGGTTTTTTTCACGGTAGGACTATTGTAAAGGATATTGTTTTTACTTAATAAGGATTTTATTCATATGTATTAATCAAACATACATTATGCCAATGAGAAATTAATATGAAGACCAGCAAGATATATGATCTATTCTATTCAGAGACAAATGAGTATCACACTGAGGGGCTGATATCAGTTCAAGTAGGTAGTGCTTGCAACTGACCACTGCTAAACAAGACTTTGATTCATTCCTAAGTACAATTATTTCTACCCAGCCTATGTACTGCTAGTGTGTGCTCAGCAGAGATAGGAGAGCCACAGGGATATCAAACAACTGATCTAAAGGAATGTTTTTCCAGTTGGGGGAGAAAAGACAGGAAAGCAACACCAGACCGTACGTAATGACAGTCCTACATTGTTCAGGACTAGCTGTGAATGCCCTAAGGCAGTGACTTTCTAAAATGTAGGCACTGTGGGGCTCTTAAGAAATCCTTTCAGGGACATACCATGTGCAAAACAGACACAGAGGAGGTGAATGGATTAAAGAGGAAGCAGAGGACCCCTCCCCTCTGGGTCCCTCTGGCTACAGAAATCACAGATTTTCAAACTGCCTGGACTTGAAAATTGGCTAGGATTTGAATGGACAGAAAGGAGGGAGGAAGGTGTGCCAGGTTAGGAGGACCAGTGAGCCCAAAGGTGAAAGGGTGAGAATTCAAATAAGAAGCAACAGGCCCTCTTGGGGACAACTAGTGAGGATGAGCTGGTAAGTAGTCCAAGGAACCCACCTGGTTGCTTTTGGTTTGCAACCTGAACTCATTTTTGAATATTTTAAGCCTAGTGAAATAGTGAACAAATGCTATAAATCAGAGCAGATGGGAAGCTTAAGGTTATCGGTCAAGTAACGAGTCTTGTCATTATTCTTTATTTCAGAGTCATTTCAAGTTGTCGTGAGAGGAAACGGCTTCCGACATGCCCGCAATGTGGACAGGGTCCTCTGCAGCTTCAGGATCAACGACTCAGTCACACTCAGTAAGTCCTTGCAGAGTCCATGGGTTTCAACTGGCTTCGGGGAAGGGAATTCCCAGCCTTGTCTTCCAGCAAGGCCACACACATGAAACCAGCAAAAAAGAGTTTTCCCTGCTGGAAAGACCCCCAGCAAGGGCATAGTGAGCCCCTACAGTGGTTCCAGTCAGAAAAGTCACCCCTCTAGGAGGGCACAGCCCCATGGGTGTCCAGCTTGATAAGCAGAGCAAGGCTGGACTTGAGCCCCTTTCCTCCACAAAACACAGAGCTGCAAACCACAGTCCTGCAGCAGCCCTCAGGAAGCAGCATGGCACTGGTTTCCTTGTCCCCTGCGTCTATCCAATGGCTCACTCTCAGGTGGGTGTACGTGATGGTTAATTATGGCTGGGAAAACTTGAGGCTCCTTAACAAAGCACTGGAGACTCCAAAGGGTAAGTGTGAAAAAGAGATGGTCTAAATGCATTAATCATGAATAAATCAAAAACCAAACCATTAGGCTTGCACATGTAGATTCTGCAGCTTTTTTCGATCTGGATGATTCTTGCTTAGAGTAGCCAAGAAACTCTCATCATGGTGAATATCTTACATGAAATACAGGAATATGGAAGTAAAACTAACTGCATTTCATTAGAAAACATTGGCTTCTTCATGAGACATTTGCAGCCGTCAAGTTCCTAATTTAAGGATGTGTGTGTTTCATTTGGTTGACCAGGAGAGATGGGGAAGACGATGATAGGAGGGACAGATGCCAGGAACTCTGGTTATGATTTGCATCTGGCATCTGTCACACATATAATTATTTATTCCACTTCTGCAGTGATAACCACCATAATATACTGCATTTTTTATAATGTACTTTCTAAATGCTTCACATCTTTTTGCTGCAACAGCCCTGAGAAGTAGAGAGAGCAAGGACGACAGGAGGACACACATTTGTTGACCACTCACATTAGTTTTCTCCTCCTGATAGCCCTTTTGTTTTTTTGAGATGGAGTTTCACTCTTGTTGCCCAAGCTACAATGCAATGGCATGATCTCAGCTCACTGCAACCCCCGCCTCCCAGGCTCAAGCGATTCTCCTGCCTCAGCCTCCCACGTAGCTGGGATTACAGGCATGCAACCACTACATCCAGCTAATTTTTTGTATTTTTAGAAGAGAGGAGTTTCACCATGTTGGCCAGGCTGGTCTCAAACTTCTGACCACAGGTGACCCACCCACCTCAGCCTCCCAGAGTGCTGGGATTACAAGCATGAGCCACCACGCCCAGCCCAATAGCCTTTTGAAAGAGGTTATCTTGTTTTTAAAGAAGAATTAAGGGGGTATGGATTCTTCCTTCTTGACATGTAAAACCCACTTTAGTAGTTAAACAGACACATGCAGTGGCTTCCTCACAAACATCTGGAATCCCTGGCCTTGGAATAATTCCAAACGCTGGAAACATTCAGTTCGTTTTCTCAATATTTGGAAATGCTCTCAAAGATCCAAAAAGTATGTGCTATTTGAAAACATTCTGAAATATCCCTGAGCAGTCACAGTGTGAAAGTTGAACATGCACCCCCGACACAGTTCTTCCTTTTTTCTCCTTTTCAATTGTTAGTCACTTAAGTCCGCCTTCTCTCTCTCTTTAACCAAAATCACAAGTCTAACATCAAAAACTCCTGAGGGTTTAACTCAAAGTCATCAATACCTTCCAAAGAAGACTTCCCAGACAAGCGGGCTCATACCTGTAATCCTGAGGTGGGTGTATGGCCTGAGCTCAGGAGTTTGAGACCAGCCTGGGCAATATGGTGAAACCCCATCTCTACAAAAAATACTACAAAAAATTACCTGGGTGTGGTGGCACACACCTATAGTCCCAGCTACTCTGGAGCCTGGGGCTGGAGGATCACTTGAGGCCAGAAGGCAGAGGTTGCAGTGAGCTGAGATCATGCCACTGCACTCCAGCCTGGGTGACAGAGTGAGACCCCATCATCTAAAAAAAAAAAAAAAAAAGTTAAGATGAAATGCACTATGGATTTGTAAAGTGAGTACTCGAAGGCCTATTTTCCAACTTCTCTGTGAATTTTATCTTTCTTGGGAAACCAGTCCATCTCCTCTCTCCTCTCTTCCTTTTCTAATATATAGTTGCAAATACATGCACAGGCTCGTCACCTCATTCATATTCAAAAAGAAATAGAGGTTGTTGGGGTAGGGATTTGGCTTAAATCACAAACTCTTTCACGCCTTTAGCACAATGCTAACAGTTTGGAGAAGATGAAGGCAGTGATTTGATCTTACCACATGCTGCAAGCAACACTCCAAAACTGGAACATACCGCTATTAAAAGTATTCTCAGGGGAAACATAGCATTTGAGGAAAACACTTGGCCTTTAGTTAGTAATTCACTTGTTCATTTCCATGCAGTAAATAATATGAACAAGAACCTGTGGAGGAAGGAAAGATTAACAAATTTTAAAATGCAGCACATTTACATCTACATTTTTCTATCAACCCTGTAAATGTCATAGTCTCTACTGATTCCTCCCTGTAAAATAAAATACACTTAGATTCCTTTACTTTCCCATTTTCCTTCCCCACCTCTATACTCCAAGTTTGAAAACGTTACGTTTTTATTTTTATTTCACATATTTCCTTTGTTGAGATTTTTTTCCTAAGTGCTGCACTGAATTTTGTGACGAAAGTGCTCTTATTAATGAGAAAGACTGAATTGAAGGCCCAATCATGAAGCTAAGGCTGTGTGGCTCTAGCCACTTCAAACATGATGCAGACCTCAGGGTCTTCAGCAAATAATGCAGTAGCAAGCTATATGAAGCAAAATTTGTTAAAAGAACAAATTAAAAATGATACGTATAGTGGCAGATATTAATACGATTTTTGAAATCTTAAAACTTAATTTAAAAATTGAAGATACAGAGCATGTATCTTTATGCTGTAAAGATATAGAACATATAATACTTTAATGACTGTGAACAACTTTGCAAATTGATCTTACTAAGACATAGATAAAATGCCAGTATATTAATGCCAAAAGTAGAAATTGTTTAGATACATTCTTAGATGATAAGCATAAACAGAATATAGGTTAATACTTGCTTCTCTCCCAATTTCCTTGTATTTGCTTAAAAATAAAACCAACCAATCAACCACTTAAAAATCAAAGACAGTTTCTAGATTTGTGGTCAACAAAATAGATCCAAAAATCTGGATAAAATATGATTTTTAAAACTGTATTTTGTGGCCTCACTCAAAGGAAAGAAGTGGGAATCTCCAAGTACAGGAAGCCAAATGGGAATAAAAACCTAAGTAAGAAACAAAGTCACAGGGGCTCCAGGCCGGGCCTCAGGCTGTGATCCCGATGCTGACGCAGATGCAGAACACCAGCTTTCAGGTCTGTGCCAAGGCATCGCCCAAAAGCAGAGCCCCCCTACAAAAATCAGGATCCAGTGGGCTACACCAAGCGTTTAATCGGGCAAGGAAGCAGTCAGGGAAAGAAAATTCACAGGTGTAATGGTGTTATACCACCCATGTGATACAGAAGCACCAAGTCAAGAAACTAGCCCCAAAGTGTGCCCGTGACCTTTCTGATCCCTGTGGCACTACAGAGGCCATGCACGTCAACCCTGTGGAAGTCTTCCTCATAGTCCAAGCCCACAGCACACCTGCACCAAACAACCCCCAAAGGTGGGCTGATGGTGCAAAATGACAAACCATGTAAAGATTAATGAAACAAACAGAACAAGCAAGAAGAGAGGATCCGAGAGCAAATTTGAAAGAGAATGAAAAATAAATGTGTTTAAAATGTGTAAACAGATCAAATAGATCATAGGAGGAAAAATGCTCATCAAAAGCAGATTTGCAGAAGAACTGAGTATAAATTTTAGATTTGAGAAGTTTATTCACTGAAATAAAACTTCATGGATGTATTAAACAGTGTGATTAGACACAGATGAACATGAAATATATGAACGAGAAGGGAATTTGAGGAAATTTCATCCCCCCTCCCCCCAACCAAGCAAAGCACCACATCCAGATTTTTTCACCTAAGTTTTACCAAGTTTTAAGGGACAAATGACCCATATCAAATATGTGCTGTTCCAGAGAAAAAGCTTTTTTTTTTTTTTTTTTTTTTTTTTTTGATAAAGAGTCTAGAAATTTAACCCAGGCAGGAGTGCAGTGGCACAATCTGTGCTCACTGTAACCTCTGCCTCTCCTCAAGCGATCCTCCCACCTTAGCTTCCTGAGTAGCTGGGACCATAGGTGTGAGCCCCCACACCCAGCTGGTTTTTGTATCTTTTGTAGAGACAGAGTTTCACCATGCTGCCCAGGCTGGTCTTGAACTCCTGGGCTCAAGCTATCCACCCCACCTCAGCCTCCCAAAATGCTGGAAATACAGGTGTGAACCACCACATCCAGCCAAAAAAAAAAGCATATAAATTCATTCTATGATAATAACATAATCTTGGTTTAAAAAACAAAAAACTGGACAAAGGCGCTAAAAGTAGAGAATATTTGAGATCAAGCTTACTAATGACAAACATCTAAATCAAATATTGGCAAACAAAATCCAGCAATGTATTTAAAAAGAATCAAGATAGCTAAGACCATTTTGAAGACAAAGGGGGAATTTGTTTCTCATGTAGCAAAAGTTACTGATGCCCAGAAGATATTAAAATTCATTATTCCTAATTTAAAAAAATACTTCTAGTAAACTAGGAATAAGATAAGACTTCTTTAACATAGAAATATATCTATATATTTGAATTCAAGACTCAGCATCATTCTAATAATAAATCACTATGTAGAGGAATTCACTTTAAAGTTCAGAAGAGAAAAGCAGGACAATCCATTTCACCACTATTATCTAGTATTGATCTTAAAAGTTCTGCAGCACTGTCCAACAGAACTTTCTATAATGATGGAAATGTTCTAAGATGGTAGCCACAAGCCACATTTGGCTGCTGGTCATTTGAAATGTGACTAGTGCGATTGAGGAAATGAATTAGTAATTTCATCTAATTTTTAACTTAAATGTAAGTAGCCACATGTCGCTAGCAACTACCATATTAGACAATACCATGAACATAACACTAGAAATCTGATGAGATATATAAATACAGGAAAGGCAGCCAAACATCATTACTCTAAAATAGTGCTTAAGTCTTCCTGGAAAACTAGAGCATGAAAGAACTGCTAGGCTACCAAGAGGGTATTTAAGCTGGACGACTTCAAAATAAATACTTTGCTTATAACAACCAGCAGCTTTGCCAGTGTTCAGCAATGACCAATTGAAAACATCACAAGAAAAATACAGAAACAACAAATAAATTGGTTATTAATTTAACTTTTAAGTTCAGCAGTACAAGTGCATGTTTGTTATGTATGTAAACTTGTGTCATGGGGTTTTGTTAATACAGATTGTTTCATCACCCAGGTATTAAGCCTAGTACCCATTAGTTATTTTTCCTGATCCTCTCTCTCCTCCTACCCTCCACCCTCTGGTAGTCCCCAGTGTGTGTTGTTCCCTTCTGTGTCCATGTGTTCTCATCATTTAACTCCCACTTACAAGTGACAGCATACAGTATTTGGTTTTCTGTTCCTGTGTTAGTTTTCTAAGGATAATGGCCTCCAGCTCCAACCACGTTCCTGCAAAGGACATGATCTCATTCTTTTTTATGGCTGCATAATATTCCATGGTGTATATGTACCACATGTTCTTTATCCAGTCTATCATTGATGGGTAGACAAATAAAAAGTAACAAGAATTAATTTAATCAAATTTGTAAAGACATATATGATGAAAGTCACAAAACTTTCTGAGGGATATAAAGAAAATGTGAAGAAGTTAGAGAGGCATAGACTCATGGCATAGTACAACCTCGGGAGCCAGACCACCTGGGAAAAAGAGTCCTGGCTCTGTCGTATCTAGCTGTGTAACTGTGGCGTGTTATTTAACATTCCCATGCCTCAGTTTCTCTCTCTGTAAAATGAATATGGCAATAACAGCCATACTATGTCTTGGATTGTTATGAGGTTTAAATGTGGCCAGCAGGGCTTAGAATGGGACCTGATGCATAGTTAAGGGTTAGTCAATGTTGGCTGCTGGTATTACTGTATTATCATCACTGTTATTAAATGGAGCAGTAACTGGGAACTATAAATACATCAGTTGTCCTCATAAAAATATTAATATCTACTTTTATAACAATCTGAATGAAAATTCCAATGGGACTTTTTAAGTTAACAAAATAATCCTGAAGTTTATATGGAAGAATAAACACATAAGAATAGCCAAGAAAAATGTGGAAACTTGCCCTAGCCAATTTTAAGATGTATAAAAAAGCTACAGTAATTGAAACAATGTATGATCACACCACAGGAGGCAAACTGAGCATTGGAACCAAGCCCATAAACAAAGCCAAACACTTAGGTGAATTTAGTATAAAATAAGGCAGCTTTTCAAATCTGCAGGGAAAGAGTAGATTATTCAAAAAACGATGTTGAGACAACTGGCTAACCACTGGGAAAAACAATTAAGTTCATTTTTAATCTCACACCTTTTACCCAAACAAATTCCAGATGAAGGGAAAATTTTAATGTGACATGAAGCTATAAAAATTCTAGAAGGAAACAAAAAAATTTATATAATCTTCCAGTTGGGAAGATGTTTTAAACATGAAGGAGCATACCATGAAAGAAAAATTTGAATGTTTGAGCACATATTTTTTAATTATCCTGTTAACCCCTACTACAATAAAAGCTAAAGGGAAACAACACTGGAGGAATTATTTATAGGATATATAAACACAGGGTCAATAAACTTAGTATAAGACAACTCCTAAAATCAGTTTTAAAAAAAAAAAAAGGTGAATACATCAATGGGTAAAAGATATGAAAAGGAAATTTTTAAGAAAATAATGATTAATAAGCATATAGAAAATGTTTCCTATAACCAAGAAAATGCAAATTGAAATAATTGGCATTTTTCCTTTGTCAGACTAACAAAGAGTAACAAAACTACAATGTGCAGTCTTGGCAAAGATGTAGGAAAACAGGTGTTTTTTCGTTCAGCATCAATGAGAAACCATTAAATCATTAGGAAGGCAATTTTTTAAATGAATCAAGTGCTTTTATACATTTTTGACCCAGAATTTCAATTTCAGCTTCATCAAAAGGAGGTAACTGGGAATGTTTACAAAGGCTTGCCCACAAGGACATTCATCACAATGTTGCTCATAATAGCAAAAGAAACATGGAAAGAACAAAGGGAATGAGATAGAGAGGGAAAAGAAAAGCACCTAAATGTCTAACAGTAGGTAATCTGTTACATAAATCATACTTCACCCCTAAATAATTAATGTTGTAGAAGAATAATTACTGATGTGGGGAAAGAGGAATGTTAATAATATAGAATTCTGTGTTAAAAATAAGTTACAAAACAATAGACTGATACTATTTTTGTTTTCTAAGCACAAATACTTACATGCAGAGAGAGACTGGAAAGATATACATCAAAATGTTAACAGCCTTCACCTCTGAATGAGACTACTATTAATTTTTACTTTCTTCTTTCCATCTATCTGTGTTTTCTAAGTTCTCTGCAATCATATGTCCCTGACGTAATCAGAAAAGAATTCACAAAATTGATTTAAAACGTAATTTTTAAATTCTTGCTAATTATTCAGATCTAGAATACATCTCAAGTTTAACATCTGGTTAGTTCTTCAGTCACCAGGCTGAACTCTGCTGGCCAAGAAAATATTTTGAACATCTTCACACAAACTGTATTTACTCTGGCTGCACTTTTTCCTCCTTTAGTATTCCGTGTACTATGCCAAGAAAAGATCCACTTTCAATTGGAGATCCACTTTCAGAGAGATCAGAACACTAAAAAGGAGACACTGGAGTATGAGCTGAGAGGTTATCCATTTTATGCAATGTCAATTAAAAATGGACGTTTTACTAATGCAATAATGAAAAACATGCTAGACTATCCTGGTGTTGCATGGATACACATGAAATATGACTATAAACAAAAGAAACAGATTTTAACAAACTCACTAAAATTGAGTTTATAGGCCATGTAAGAAATTGGATTGATGATATTATAGGCACACTTTACTTTTTGATGCAAAATTTTATTTAGCAACTTGATCTTCAATCCTGTTGAGCAGGCATGGCTCTGGTTTACTTTTGCATACTCTCAAAGGATAAAGCTTTGTCCCATTTGAACATATTTCCGCAAACTCAACATCAGTCAGGAAGGTAGTTCTAGGAGTTTCGAAGAGGGGGCTCAGCTTTCTAGGGGGAAGAGAGACAATATTCATTCAAATGTAGAAGTTCCAGAGGGTGTTGTTTTCAAAACTGCCCAGTTTTCCAGAAACTATACTTCATCTTAGAAAACACTGGGCTCCCGGGCTGCTGTGGGAACCTTAAGAAGATTATTAACATGCTTATGGGGAGGAGGACTAAGTGCCGGAGAACATAAACTTCCCAAACAACGGCCTATTGTTTCCTTTGTGTAACATGGGTTAGAGTCTTACCATGTATTGGTCAAAGATACTTAACACACTCTCGATGCATCCCCAGGGATTTGATATCATGTGAAGGTGATGAAATGCCATTTTGTGTAACTCAGAATGAAGAGACATAAAGGAGCGTATAGTCTCATGTTCTTCTTCACGGGGATGCACATCAGAATCACCAGGGAGCTTCCTCCAAGTGATAGCAGCTACTGATTGTTGAGTACCTACTCTGCACCTGGTGCCATGCCTAGTGCCCTGCTGTATTATCTCATTTCATCATCACCGCAGCCCAATGAGGAGGGAGCTATTTCAATCCCCATTTTGCTGACGAACTCAGAGAGAGGAAGTGCCCAAGTCCACCCACATGGCAAGAAAGGACTTGAACCTGGGCAGTCTGACACCACAGGTTTTAGACCACTTCTCTACATTGCCTCCAAAACACAGATCCCCAAAGATCCCTGGGTCCACTGACCCCAAATGCCTAGGGGACAGATAACGTGCCTGATTCCGAGATCCTGATTTCAACAGATCCCCCCTCATTTTGCAGACAGATAATCACAACTCAGAGACTTAACTCCTTGCCCAAGGTCACAGGGCACATTAGTAGAGAAGTCAAGACTTAAACCTAAGATCAAGGGAAAAAGCCCCAGACCAGGGTGGGAAGAACCCAAGGCATTAGAGTGTCAGTGTCTGTAGCTGGCTGTGTGACCACAGGTAAGGCACCTCTCCTCATTCCCTGAGTGGCCCTTTTTCTTGAACTTCAGGAGCATTTTGAATATCTGGTGGTATTTCCCCTTTGGCCCTCTTTCAGACAGAGCTCTGGTTTTTGCACACTGATTTTTGAAGTGGCTCCTACAGAGTCTATGTTAGTGCATGTTCCCATCTTTCACACCTAGAAAAATACAGATACATTGAAATTTACTGCCATAATCTAGAATGGTTGAGGGACAAAAGGGAAGTTGCCACCAAGGTAACTAGGTGGCAAAGGTTTTCAGTGGGAGTAAAAGAGCTTATTCTGGGGGCGAGTTGACGCAGTCCAAAGTTAGCTGCTGCAGCCCCTAGTGAACAATCATTCTTGATGTTTCCCCTGCTCTACCAAGTTTGAAATTGACTCCATGTGAAAATTGTGAGCTCCATGAGGACTCCGGGCATGGACTGCATTTGGTTTATGCATGGCTGGGAGAGATTTGCTTGTGAACTTCTCTGAAACCTACCTTCACCCCAGCCCTGCTGTCCTATGGAGGGAAGTTGGCATTCCCCTCTATTTCTGCACCCCATGGCTCAGTTTTCATGTAAGGTGACCAGCAGGTTGATGCTGCCCTTCCCCACGCAATACTGCTTCTCTGCCATTTCAGTAGGATCACGGAAGAGAAGATGATCAACTCAGAGACAGGCCATACTCCTGGGAACCCCAGGCAGGCTAATAGTATGTGTCCCTTCAAACTCACATTCTTAAATATTTGTTCAACATCCATTGAGAGAAGTTGTGTACTGCCAAGGGAAGGAAGAAAGTGCTCCTGGTAGCTCTCTCCCCTATGCAGTTCAGCTCTGGCAGCCAGCATGCATCCCACAGCACCTCAGTGGCTCAAGTGTGTGCCCAAGGTCTCCTTCCCACCTCTCTTCTGAGTTTCTGTGTAAATTTGTGTCCTTTAAGAACAGTCAGTATTTGCCATAACCTGTGGCCATGAGTGTGTGGAAGGATTTAGCCATTTTGGTAGACTTGCCACTCAGTTCCAATTCCAAAGGTAAAATTATTCCAAATTTGTATACAACTGCAAGACTTCACGTGTCAGGAGACACATACCTTGTGCATAAATCCTGAATTATCCTCTACCAAGTAAAAACAAAGCTTTGAAAATATTTTTCTTCTTAGCAAGTTATAGCTGTTTTAAGTGCTGCCGTTATTCTGACCTCAGGATTACAAAATCTTAAAAAGCTGATGCTTTGCCTAGAAGATAATTTGTAAGTTCTATAAATGTCAACAGTCAAGATTTGTTTTGGGTGTGGATTTATTGAGAGGAGAAACTATTCTGCAAGAACCCTGAACCCCATTAGCTTCATTTCATTTTTTTGCACTGCCTAAAACTACCTATTAACTTCAGATGGAGATAAATGCCAAATGCCACAGAATTATAAATAGTGTAATCTCAATTATGTTAAAAATAATATGCATGGGAAAATTCTGAAAGAGTATTCCCCAAGACATTAATTTTATCACTGGAAGTTGGGATTATCAAGGATTTTAATTTTTTATACACTTCTCTGTATTTCCCAGGCTTTTATACTAATATGCATTACTTTGTAATTAATACGAATAACAACACATATGGGCAGATAATATTTTACATCCTGAGAAGTTAGACCAGCTGTGCTAACAAACAGTTCTGAATGCTGGTGTGCCTAGAGCTGTGAGGTCACAAGCTTATGCAGAACTTGGGAGTGTGTAGCCCAATAGACCATCCGGAGATCTGCAGGGCTGCTAGATCCTGGGCCCACACTCCTCTAGGAATGGACTCATGGTCCCTCATCTTTTACTTCCTCTCCTTGAAGCTTCTCATTCCTCCCTGACTTCGCAACCACTGTTCAGCCTTTCCAAGTAAAAGCCATTTTCTCCGCTTTCAAAAGCGCTTTGCCTAGAGTTTAATGTCTTCTATCAACAGAAACCTTAAGCTTTTTATTTCACCCATCTCTGAAAACCTGCTAGCCCAGGGCCTGACACATAGTACGTTCCTTTCTACTCTCAGCAATGGGTCCCATTTTGCTTTGTAATAAGAACCCCCACGTTTGTGAATTATCAATGAGGCAGCCCCAGGTGAGCAATCAGTCACCTCCATTCTGTCTGGAGCTCCAGAAAGCTCAGCCCAGATTCTTTGAATTTCACCAACTTGGAGTCCTGCTGAATATAATTTTATTTCAGATTTTTGCACAATATTTTACAAGTCTTTTTTCAAGCTGGTTACTTTTGGAGGCAGTGAGGAGGTAGAAATATTGAGCCTAAAACTCTAGCCTGTCTGTTGTCCATCATTTGGAGACACATTTCCAAACCAGCTGATAATTTGGTGCCAAAGAGTTATATTTGGCTCTGGAATGCCCTGAGAATGCTCCCTAGACCCAGGGAACATTAGGAGAAGCAGCATGGCGAACTCATTTTAGTCCGTAACCTCCACTGTTTTTCCCACTACCTAATGCAAATGTCACTATGGGAATGTAAGCTCTACTTTGGGGCTTACATCAGCTTTGGAGGGTTTCAACACACCCTCCCCCTGCCTCCATAAGACTAGGGATTATTTTTCTCTTCCTTTTTGCCAGAAATAAATATTTATATCAAGAAAAGATTGCCAAGACTTGAAAAGTATTTGAATTATTTAATCCGCCCTTCTAAAAGGATTTTTCTGATTGGTGTTTGAATTGGCTAATGAATTTCAACACTGGTTTTATCCCAAATCCATTAGACAGTCACCAAACTGCAGGGAAGAATTCTGAGAACTTTCTTCTTCACCAGTCTGAAAAGGATTACATTGTCCCAAGGTCTAAACCTGTAAATATACACTTACGAGTATATGGTTCCAGAGCATGGCTTCATTCTAGTTGGCATGATCAGGGCCTCTCAAAAGACACCTAAACCTTTTCATCGATCTCTTCATCCCTAGCTCCTTCTCCTGGAGGGCAAGTTCCTGCTGGTATCCAGCCTTGCCCATTGAAGATCTTAGCCATGTGCCGCCAGAGTGGTCAATATGAAGAGCCTCCGCTCCTGGTGTGCTTCCAGCTACATTATAAGACTAGCTGGGCTTACCTTGGGCAAGTTATTTCAACAAAACTTGGGTTTGAATTCTGGCTCTGACACTTACAAGTGGTATAGCACTAACTCAACTAACTAACCCTTCTGACTCTCAATTTCTCAAGCTGTAAATAATAATAATCTCTTAGAGGGTTGTGGAAGCATCAAATGAGATCATGAGTATATGATGTTAGAAAAAAATCAACATGCATGCATGTGTATTTCTATAGATAGGTATATGTGTATATGTGTATCTATACATACACACAAATTCACCAAATCTTTTCATTTCCCTATTAATTTCTGATGCCCACAAAGATGTTAATTTGGTAGAATGGTATAATTAAGCAATCAGGCATACTGAAAATTTTAATGTTTAATACCTCTGATTTTAAACCACACATCCATGTAGTATATTTTAAAGGTGTGGAGGCCCATGTAATAAAGATGAATAACATTTACTGAATGCTTAAGTGCTACGTATCATGCTTTGTACTTGAATGCAATATTATTTACTCCTCACACATCATCATCGCCACTGTTTATAGATGGAGAACGTGTGTCCCTAGTCACACACTAGTAAGAGAAAGGTCTGGATTTGACTCTGTGTGATCTGAAATCTCCTCTGCCCCTCTCTGTGCCCTCAGTACACAGCTTGAGGAATACCTAGCTCCCAAGTCTGGGGTGTTTGGCACTCTGAGGTAATGACACTCATTGGTCCCCAAATCCTGATAAATCCCCCAATCCTGAGCAAGCTTGTCAGTCTCCTATAGACAGATGCCTTGGGTAAACCTATATCATGGTACACACAGAATTCTAAAATATCTTTGGTCATAGACAAAGGAAATTTATATTTCAAGATTATCTAAAAATTACATTTGGCTAGGCCCAGTAGTTCACGCCTGTAATTCCAGGATTTTGGGAAGCTGAGGCAGGCAGATAGCTTCAGCCCAGGAGTTCCAGATCAGCCTGGGCAACGTAGGAGACCTTGTCTCTATAAAAAAATTTTTTTTTAATTAGCAAAATATGGCGCTGTACTCTTGTGATGCAGTGACTAGGGTTGAGGGGTGGGGCGGGGATGAGGTGGGAGGATCACGTGAGCCCAGGAGGTTGAGGCTGCAGTGAGCCGTGATCGCACCACCGCACTGCAGCCTAAGCAACAGAGAGCCTGTCTCAAAAGAAAATAACAAAAACTTAAAAATGAAATTTTCATTGAATATCTGATTTCAAACTCCCATCCTTCCCTAATTTTCTCCCCAATTGCAAACAAAAGCCAAGTGGGCCAGTCCAGGCTCCTGGCTTCCATTTCCCCTGCCCGCCCGGTGCTAGTGAGCAGTGAAATGGCCACCTAGCGGCGGACCAGCAGATGCCTCAGCTGTCCCAGGAGTGGATCACAGCCCCACATATGTCACGACACCACTGGCTTTGGCAGATGCGGCAGCGAGGCTGGCACGGCCCTGGGGCCAAACGTGGCATGGCCGAGGTGCAGCAAGGAAGGCTTTGTGCCCTGCTTCCCAAATGGAGTTCCAGGAAGGGGTCAGATGACCTGAGTTATGGAAACCAAATGGTCCTCCTTTGTTTAGAAAGAGAGAAAAAAAATCACTCATTTTTGTGGTGAAGTGAAAACAGGCTCCAAACCAAACAATCCTCTCGGAGCAGAAAATGCCAGCTCCACACAGCAGGCCCACAGCCTGCAAGGCTGATACACTCAGATGGAGGAAGGTCTTCCACAGCCTCAGCAAAGCCTTCGCAGGCCTCCCAGTGAGGTTCTCCTCTGTTTTGCTCCAGAAATATTTGGTCTCCCAAGCAGAAAGGGAAAAGGAAAGGAGGGGAAAAGTGAGAAACGTCTGCCTGGCCTGGGCCACACTCATCCTCTCACTCCTGTCTAGTTGGGATGGAGGGAGGAGAGAGGAGTTGTCCCAAGGCAGCCAGAAGTGAGACCAGACGCTAACCTAGGAGCAGGGCAGGCCAGCCTGGAGTCTCCCTGGCTGTGGCGCTGCAGTGTGCTGCCCCGGACGCTCTCCTGGGCGTGACCCAGCTCTTCCCACAGAAGGCAGCTGGAGTCACAAGGCCTCCTGTGGCCGCTCTGTGGCTGCCCCGTGGCTCTGTGGGCTGGCTCTGTGGGCAGGGATCTGTACTTCCAGGTACTGCTAGTGCATGTGCAACAGGATAAGCCATGGCCACGAGGAAATAAATATAGGTTTGAGTCAGCCACGCCTGTCCTGGTTCAGTTTATTCTCTAATACAAGCCTTTCCTGGAATGGAGAATCCTTTAGTGAGGAAAGAGTAATGTAGAGTTCATTTCTAGCCTTGGCTTTGCCTCTGGCTTGCTGTGCAAGCTTCTATCACTGTCATCTCTCTCAGCCTCCATTTTGCATCTGGAATATGAGCCTAAGGATCCCTGCCCTGCCTTAACTCATGAGATTGTCAAAGCTGGTGCTTATAGCCTGTTAGATAATCACGCAGACTCTGCAGCCAGACTGCCTGGGTGCAGATCCAAGCTCCCATGGGTAACCTTGGGCAAGTTACTTAATCTCTCTATGTCCATTCCTCACCTTTAAAATAAGAGGAGTCATACTTCTTTCTGATAGCTCTGCAAGAAGTTTAAATTTGACTAAGTGACATACAGGAAGTGCTTAGAGACTGCCTGCATGCAACATGCCCCGGTGAGTCTAGCTGTCATTGTAGATACTCCTTGACTTAAGATGGGGTTACATCCTGACAAATCCACCATAAGTTGAAAATATCCTAAGTCAAAAATGCATTTAGTATGCCTAACCTCCCAAACATCATCACTTAGCCTCACCTATGTTAAACATGTTCAGAACACGGACATTAGCCTATGGTTGGGCAAAATCATCTAACGCAAAGCCTATTTTATAATAAGGTGTTGAATATCTCATGTAATTTATTTAATGTTGTACTGAAAGTGAAAAACAGAATGGCAGTATGGGTACTCACCATTAATATACGCAACTGAAAGCACCTTCATAAAGTTGTAATATTGTTTAAGTTGAACCATTGTTAAGTCAGGGACTGCCTGTATTATCATCACAGACAGGACATCTTGAAAATAATAATGTTCAGTTCAGGCACTGCATGATCCTACACTGTCATCATAAGCTTTGTAATTTTACTCAACACAGTGTCACCATCCCTGCAACATTCCATAATCTGCCAACAGCTGATTCTAAATATGGGGTAACCTCCAGGAGTTCCCTGTTGCGTTTAGGAAAAATCTCCAAAGCTTCACCATGGCCTATGTGGCCATGGTCATCTGGCCCTGCTGCCGTTTTTAGCCTCATTTTGAGCCATTGTCTGTCTCACTTAGATTCAACAGCCTCACTGATCCTCTTTTATCTTTCAAAAGTTCTGGGGTCCTTCCTGCCCCAGGATCTTTGCAGTGCCTCCCTCTCTCCCACTCTACCCACTCACCCAACCTCAGGTTTCAGCTTAAATAGTCTCTCCTCTGCCAGGTGCGGTGGCTCACGCCTGTAATCCCAGCACTGTGGGAGGCAGAGGCAGGTGGATCCCCTGAGGTTGGGAGTTCAGACCAGCCTGGCCAACATGGAGAAACCCCAACTCTACTAAAAATACAAAATTAGCCGGGCATGGTGGTACATGCTTGTAATCCCAGCTACTTGGGAGGCTGAGGCAGGAGAATCGCTTGAATCCAGGAGGCGGAGGTTGCGGTGAGCTGAGATAACGCCATTGCACTCCAGCTTGAGCAACAAGAGTGAAACTCCATCTCAAAAATAAAAATTAAAAAAAGTCTTTCCTCAAGGAAGCATTTCCTGACCTCCCAGATGATGACCAGCCCCCCCCTTCTCCTTCTGTATGTTTATCACAATTATAATTATGTAATAATTTCTGTAATTACTAGCATGTTGGCCCCTTGGACAAGGTACTCCATCTGTTTTATTCATTGCAAGCTCTAGCACATTGCTTGGCACATGGTACACACTCAAAGAATTTATTTTTTAATAATGTTAAATAACTGTCTCTCCTGCAGCTCCTATAAAATCCATGAAAGCAGAGACTTTCTCTTCTCAAAGCCTGCATCTCTAGTATATAGTAGGTCTTCAATAAATATTTATTGAATGAACGAATAAACAAACGACCTGGAATAACCTCCCTAACTCTTCACCACTTGAAGATTTTCCTGTACATCTTCTTCCTCCTCTTGCCAATGGGGACGTAGTGCTTAGCATTCAGATGTGTCCTCTAACTCCCATCCCAGGCAGCTTCCTAATCTTCACTCAAGCAAGAGTTTAAAGTTAGCTATACTCTGCAGTCACTTGTAGATATCATAAGAGACATCAGTGTCACAACAAAAGCAGAATATTATGCTTTAATTATATATGTATTCTTTTGTATCTTCTAGTTATAGGAATTTGTAATCATGACCTGATTAATGACACAAATCTTATTCATCTTCATTTCACCTATAGGCCCTACCACAGCCTTTTGTACAGCACGTGTAACCAATAAAAGCTGAGGCTTGAAGGGATGACTATTATATATTTTGTATAATGGAATGACTTTTACATACTTTGTTTAATAACTTCTCAGCCCTGCCTCTGGCCCCAGAAATGGATACAGTGAAGTTCTTAAGGAGCTTGAATTTAAGCCACTTGAAGCTTTTTCCCAGTCATCTGTTAAAATGAGCAGAACTTCCCCACCCCAAAAGTCCCTCACTCTGATCCACCTTTCACAGCTACGTCTGCTAAGACCTCCAGAATCATCACTTCAGTTTTACTCAAAAACCCACCAGAGTGTTTTCTATAACTTAGAGAACTTTATCCAAATCCCTAAGGCTAACTCAAAGAACTTGGACCAAACTTTCTATATGATCTTTTCACATCCTTCTTATATCCTACCTTGTGACATACATTTAGTATGCCCTGTCTTTCCTCATGCCATTTCTCCCATCAAGAATGTCTCTTCCCCATCTCTGCACAAAAGTACAGCTCATGTTTTGTGCTTTGCTATGACCTGACTATGACACCCATGTAAAGGAAGCTCCCTGTCTTATGAAACCCAATGATATTTTGGTGAAGTCATTTGTCAGTAAACTTTTTCCACAAATATGGCTTCTCTCTCAAACTGGACTTAGACATGGAGCTCCTGAGGACCAGTCTAATATTTTGTTTCCCCTCAGTGATTCCTGCTCTGTCTAGGAGTCCACTCACTATTTTCTCACCAGCTGACTCAACTGCACATACCACAGGAAGCTACGATTCAGCCAGGAGCACTTGAGTTCACTGCTAATGGGTTTTACAGCTCAAGAGTTTTTAAGCTCAAGAAGATTTATTTTTGTTTTTCTGGTATCTCCCTGGACTTGGTTGATGTTCTCTAGAAGTCACTTAATTTGAAATTATAAACTCGCCTCCCTCTTCTTAATCCAGTGATTTCCTTTTTGCAGATGAGAAGCCCTTTGCTGTGGAAGATACTCATTTACTATGTCCGGCGCCTATCTTAAAAGAAGTTGGCATGTAAGTTTTCACCAGCAACTGAACCTCCCAGCCAGGGAGGAGAGAGGAGGCAGATGGGGACAGGGGAAAGGAAAGTATCTAGAGAAAGTGGAGCCTTTCTCTAGTTCCTCCAGCTAATGATGGAGCCAATGTTTACAGTGAGCCATACACCAGGATAAGTGTTTTACAAAGAGTCTCACTTCTTTCTCCCGGGTTCCCCGTGAACCAGGTATTCCCACCATCCCAATTTTACAGATGTAGAGACTGTGGCTGCTTGCCTAAGGTCACACAGCAGTGAGTAGAAGAGTCTGGGCTTCATCTGAGGTCTGTCTGGCTTTATCACACCTACACTTCTAGAAAGTTCTCACACACTTGACCTCGCTCTGTCATCACCATTGATCTGCTAGATGATTGTTACCTCCTTAGAGAAAGAGAGGCTCAAAAAGGCTAAGTGGGACCATGGCCGGTTCATGGCAAACCAAGACCCCAGACTCATGCCTTCTGATGTCCCACACAGTGCTCCTTCCTCGATGCTGCACAGCATTGGACGTTCACCCAGACCAGAAAAAGTTCCCTGAACTAATTTATGGGGGGAAATCTCATGGTGGTACAATTATAATAAGCAGTAATGAGTTGAGATCAAAGCCATCAACAAAAGAAAGCAAATGAACACCCTGAGCAAGAAAAGAAATATATGGGAAATGAGGCAATGCTGGTGCAGAGAACCACAAAAAAAATAATAATAACCTCTCCAAAATTGTGCCTATAACAGGCTAGACACAGAATGGAGGCTTTAAGGGGAAAATGTTAAAAGTTGTTCAACTGAATTTTGCCTTCAGTCACGGGTTCATATTGTAAAAGCTCCAACTCTGGGTGCACAGCATCGACCTGTAATGCCACTGATTTCACAAATTAGCTCGGTGTCCATGCTGTAAAATGCAGCAAAACATAAGGTCAATTTCCAGTTGAGTGTCTTAGAGTGGGAGGAGACAGAAGGCAAATTCGTCTTCTGCTTTACCTCTGTAAGTCTGTTGGGTGGTAGCAAAGCCACCCCTATCAGATCACTGAGAGTCCAGATAACAACAACAGAATGTTGCATTTATAGCTAGCCCAGTTTATCCCCTATTGACTTGGATTGTTTTTGTAATAATACTTTGTCCAGCTACAATGTGACAGGTAAGTTAGATGAAAGTAAGCTTTGACCATTCAATGCCACTCACTGCAATGCCGGAACATCTGATTGCAGTGCCTTAATATACCAGCCAAGCATATCCTGACATTTCTCCAAACTTTAGAGGAGGATAGGCTATACAGACTACCCTCCACATTTTGCAGAAGAGGAAACTCAGACCCCTCCTCCCCAGAAGAGACTCCAGTCTTAAGGGTAGTTAAGAGCAGAGCCCAAAGGAGACCTGTGTGTCTGGCTCTCAGCCTGTTGCCCATCGCACACCATGCTGAGAGTCTCTGCTTCCCTTGTCATTGCAGGAAAGCTGCACTCCAGGTCAGCATGAATGATGGCCTCTCTTTCATCTCCAGTTCTGTCATCATCACCACCACACACTGTGTAAGTCATAAGCTTTCCCTTTACTGAAAACCTCGTTATCATTGTCACCATTGTTTCTTAAGCAGCAATCTTCTCCAAAGGTGCCCTGGAAAGTTTTTTGGTTCTTCATTCTGCTTGCTGAGCTTTGGTCCCAGCACTGCTCAACCAGCCACAGTCTAGATTGGGGTGTGCTGTACCCCAGAGTATGTCAGGCATGTCTGTGTTAAGTTCTCCAGCTTCCCTCCCCACTTCTGCTGAAGGGGAGATCTAAAGTCACTGGCCTGACCAGATGGTAAGATGGGCTATGTCTGTGCGGTAATGAGGTGGAGGCCCAGATGGAGTGGGTTTAGGAGAGAATAGATAAAAGGGAATTGTACAGCATACACAGAAAGAACGTCTTAGGGAGTTCATCTCTAAGGGGATGCGGGAAAATGCCCATGAGCTGAAGGAAAATGTGAGTTTGGGGAGGTCGTTTTATTTAGGATGGGAGAATTTGCAACTTGTTTATTATTGTGGAAATAATCCAGGAGAAAATGGAAAACTGCTGAAGCAGGAGAGAGTGGGGAGGGAGCCCTTACAAGAGGGATTGTGAGGAAAGAGTAGGAACTGCATTCTCTCCCATCTCCTCAGATATCCTTTCTCTGGAGCCTTCACATCAAGTAGTTTTCGTTTCTGGCTATATATAAAATCACCTGAAGAGCTTTTTAAAAAGATTGGTGCCCCGACCTCGTGCCAGACTGACTGAACCTAAGTCTCTGGCATGAGCCCTAGCTTTGCAGGAGGTTGTTGTGTGCAGCTGTGACTGAGAACCCGTCAGCCTCTAGAATTGGTCCTGTCCACTGCCAATGTCTCAGAACTCAGCCTGTCAGGGAACAGTCAGGGCTTAGTTAGCTCATGTCAAGACCTCAGCCTTGGCTGGGCACAGTGGCTCATGCCTATGATCTCAGCACTTTGGGAGGCCAAGGTACGTGGATCACTTGAGCCCAGGAGTTTGAGACCAGCCTGGGCAACATAGTGAAACCCCATCTCTACAAAAAATACAAAAATTAGCTGGACATGATGGCACATGCCTGTAGTCCTAGCTACTCAGGAGGCTGAGGTGGGAGAATGGCTTAAGCCCACGAGGCGGAGGTTGCAGTGAGCTGAGATTGCACCACTGTACTCCAGCACTCACTCCAGTGAGACCCTGTCTCAAAAAAAAAAAAAAAGTCAGCCTTAACGTGAGCATTTCCAAAATAACCTTTGTTGGCATATTCAGTTTCTTTAACTGAATACATTTCTCCATTAACTCATTCTAGAAACTAATGTTTGGCTTGATGGTCAGCTTAGGTAGTTACTATACTATATCACTTCCTGATTGGCCTTTGGAAGCTGTGTTGATAGAACCCCTCAGTAATTGGAGTTGTGCTCTTAATACCATCACAGGTAGACAAGAAAGAGCAGGCGTGTGCTGAACGTAGATAATATAGAAATGGGTTGTCATAAAAGAACAGGAAGCCAGTCCTCATGATGGACAATAATCTCCCTCCTAATGCCCCCAACACCAGTTTTCATCTTGTGTTGGGACCAAACCAATTTTCTCGAAAGCAGAGTAACCCATTGTGAATGGTACAGATGATGGGAAAGTTTTACTCAACCAAAGCAAGAAACTAGGATTGTGTCAGAGAAGTGTTACCTCTGAGAAATGTCCATGTCTCAGGCATCTGGTCAACCCTCAGTCTGTAGGCCTGAGTAGGACACCACCAAATTTGAAAAGCTGTAGGCAGAAGCACTGAAATTTCTTCAAGTGTATCCTGCCTGATTCTGTTGAAAATTGACCCTTCTGAGACCTGCCAACCTGCAGGAAATGATTCAAATACCCCAAATCTAATAACTCCATTCCAGATTCCTCCCAGTTTTTGAGTGATCCAACAGTTTGGATCTGTATTTCTCATTATGTCTGACCATACCACCGAGAAACAGCCACTGCCCTTGAGACCACAAGGGCAGGGGAAGTGGGAAGGGAAACATCTCAGGACTAAACTTGTGACGTGGCAAATACAGGGCTACAACTTTAAGTCATGGGCCTCTAATTCAGAAGAAAAGGTGTCCTTGCCAATGCATTGCAAAGTTAAAAGAATTCCCATTGAGTCCCAGTGCACCTTCCCAACCCACGCCAGCCTGCAGTTACATCTCCCTCATCTGAGCACATGCCACTGAATCTTCTCTTCAATTGACCCTTAATCAAGACTACCTCATAATATATTCTCCATCATTCCATTTTCATGTGAGAATGCTGTATTAGTTTGCAACAAAATTATAACCACTCTAAGGTTTGTGATCCAAGTTCTTTCATTCATGTATTCAACACATATTTATTGATCACAATGTGCCAGATACCACCCCGGATGCCTGGGATATATCGGAGAATACAACAGATAAAAATATCTGTGTGATGAAAGAAGGGCAGACAATGAGTAATAAACATAGTAAACCAACTATATGCTATGGTATAAGGTAATAGATGCTATAGGAAAATTAGAGCAGAGTGAGAGGATTTCCTACTACCTAGGCGAGTAGGTTCCAACTGTAAATACAGTAATGGATACATTGAAAAGGTGGTATTTGAGTAGAGACCTGGATGGTGAGGAAGTTAATCATGAGGCTATGGGAGCATGGGGAAGAGCCAAACCAAGAGCCCTCATGCTAAGACCCTGTGGCCAGCGATCCTTGGTGTTCACAGAAGAGCAGGCAGGGAGGTGCCATCCCCAGGCACTTACACATCTGCTGCTGTCTTTATTCCCTCTCAGGATAGCAGCAGGCAATGAGGTGCCTGGGGATGAAATATGCAGGGTTGTGGAAGGACTTTGGCCTTTGAGCAGAGGAGCAACATGGTCTGACCTATATTTGGAAGATTTCTCGGCCGTGGGTAGACACAGAGACAAGGACGGAAGCAGCGTGACTAGTTAGGAGGGCTATGGCAATATTTCAGGCAAAAGGTGATGGGGGGTTGAATCAGGGGAGGGCAATGGAGGTGGACAGAAGTGGTCAGAGTTGGATATATTTTGAAAGCAGAGCTAATGAATTTTCCGAAGCACTGAATGTAGGGTTTAGAGAGAGAAGAATCAAGAATGTCCCAAGGGTTTTGGCCTAAGAAGCTGAAAGGATGGAGTTGCCATCAGCTGGCAGACAGGAGGAAGACAGAAGGAGAAAAAGATTTAGGGAAGAGGGGGAAAATCAGGGAATCAATTTTGCCATATACTCGTTATATGACCTTGATCAGTTGTTTAATCCCTAGCCAGGTGCCATGGCTCATGCCTGTAATCCCAACACTTTGGGAGGCTGAGGTGGGCAGATCACTTGAGGTCCATTTCAAGACCAGCCTGGCCAACATGGCAAAATTCTGCCTCTACTGAAAATACAAAAATTAGCTGGGCATGGTGGTGCATGCCAGTAGTCCCAGATACTCTGGAGGCTGAGACAGGAGAATCAGCCTGAATTGGGGAGGCGGAGGTTGCAGTGAGCTGAGATCATGCCATTGTACTCCAACCTGCGTGACAGAGTGAGACTCCATCTCCCAAAAAAAAAAAAAAAAAAAAAATTGTTTAGCCCCTTTATGCTTCAGTTTCCTAATCAATAAAACTAAGATAATAAAAATTTATATCTCCTATCAGTATTTTGAACATTAAATGAAATAATATCTGTAAAGTGTTTGGCAGAAGACCTAGTAGGTGGTAAGTGCTCAGTAGTTGTTAGATGTTTCATAGCGGAAGCTTAATAAAAAAAATTTTTAACTAATTTGAGATTCTTCCTAGAGAGCTGGCTCTTTCCAGAGTCTCATTATAACCAACGGGCTACTCTGAGACAAGATGTATCCCAGGGGCACATGTTTATCACTGACCAAGCCCAGGTGATTGAAAGGGGGAAGAAGAGATGGCCAAATTCATCCAGAAAAGGGGCCTTATATTTGAACATCAAAATCCAGTCCCCTACCAGGTCCTACACAACAGCTCAAATTAAAGACTGAAACTATCACTGGGCAAAATAGAGATGCAGGTGGAACGTGTGGGCATCCAGAATATGAAGTAAGGTCTTGGACTTGCATTTGTTTCTTGGGAAGCTGGTTTGGAGGACATGGTTTTTCAATCAAAAGTGATCCCCTGGGTCTGAGTAAAGGGATATTGTCGATGCCAGTCACAGCCTGCCCAGTTCATCACCTGGAACCAAAAATAATTTTAAAATATGTAGTTGAGACTTTTCTTTCCTCACTTTATTTGGTGCCCATTTGGACACCTGTGTCACAAGTTTTCAAGATCTGCAATGAATAACTGTTGCCTGAGCCAGAAGCAGAAATTCCATGGAGATTTACAGGAAAGAGATTTTTCCATCCAAGAGCTAAAAGATTCCTATACAAATGGTAAACTTTGGTAAGCTCCATGACTATAGAAAATGGTAAAACATCCAGAGTCCTCTCTCACCAGATATTTAAATACACCCATCTCTGTAGTCTTAACTGCCTCCCTTTTCTTCACCAAACTCCAGCCAGAGGTTGAGAAAATCACTAATATAGTGCTGCTTTAAGGGAAGTATTGAAAAGAAATTTGTCCTTTTGAACAAAGCCAGCAAATTTTAGAAACAAAGAACTCATGAAGAATGTTTTCTTTTAGATAAATACTTAAAAATTCCATTATTTCCCACCCAAAGTGTACAAAAATCAGGAAATCTATCAAGTATATCTTGAACTCCTACTGTGTCTTCTAGTCACTGTCCTTAAGGATCTTACAATCCAAAAAATAAAAAATGTATATTAAAGAACAACATTGTATGAGTCAAGTGTAAATGCCATAGGATTCAGAGTGGGAAAGGAGAAGTGAAGGCAAGAAGAGTCAGGAGAGCTTCATGGAGAGAGAACACCTGAGTGATTTGAAAAATAGTAATTATAGGTGAAGAAGTGGGACGAGGCCATGCCCTAAAGAGACACCAGCCTGAACCAGGGCTGGATATATCTCTGAGCATCATTAGTTCTTGAGTTCTCCCAGCCCATGACTTTGTTGTTGTTTTTCCTTCTCATTTTGCATCAATTTCTGGGGCCTTTTGATTTCGGGCCATTTCTCAAGTTGGCAACTATCCTCCTAGGATGTACGCTGCACACCCTTGATCTTGAACACCCAAGATGTAACAGTGCAGCCCAGCTGATGATCATCCCTGTTAACCCTGATCATGATTTGCTTTGTACTGGCTGCTGGGTTTGGAAAGTCACAATCTTCGGAGAAAAGAAAGAGACCTAAAGCTAGATATAAGGTTCCAAATTCAACATTAAATAAATGAACTGCCCTGTTCTTTTTCCTCTGATTTATATGAAAAACAGCCTGACTGCAAACAGCACCGAGGTTTAATAACTTTGAGAGGATCCATGTCATATCACTGGAGAAATGCCATTTGAATGAAACCTGAAATTCAACAAGCTCAGACCTGAGACATCAAAGCAAGAACAACTGCTCTATAATTGCAGCATTATGGAGGAATTAAGAATAAGGATATTGAGTCAAAAACCTTAATTTCACATCCCAGTCCCTTCACTTTCCAGGGTGATCTTGGACAAGTTTACCCGGTGCCTGTTTCAGAACCCGTCTTGCATGTATTTAGTAAAGATTAAGTATATAAAGAGCTTGAGGTACTGAACAGTCTGTCAAAAAATGGCAGCTGTGTATTAGGTTATTGACCTCATTCGCTTTCCTTGCCAAGTAAAAGTCTAATGGCCTGTCCCATTAGATTCACTGTACATGCCCTGTGGCTTATAAACAGGCTATCTCACCCTGATTAAGAAGCATGCTCCTTTTGAGTTTCCATGATAAGCTTGGATTTTAGGAGCAAGTTGGAAAAAAAACTTTGAAGATGTTGCCCACAGGATAACTAGGAAGAAAAACACCAGTAAATCAGACGTGGATAAACAAGACTGGGTCGCAGTCTCTTTGCTACTTTTGAAGGGTTTTCCCCAGTAAATGAATCAAGTAAATAGTAACAGGGAAATATTTAGGCAAATTTAACACATGAATCAAAGCAAGTAAAGTTAATACATTATTAGCTCATGCCAAATTTTTATTGCCACAAAAAAAAAATTCTATCATGCCTGGCATATTTGGAGGCATTTTATCAGAGCAGGTATATTTCCTGCAGATGACATCTGCAACCTCAGAAAAGGTTGCGTACAGACTGGGTCCTCCTACATCTTCCAAAGTAGCCATGATTCATGGTGGTTTGAAGTATGGTTTGCTTTCTGTGAGGATGAACATGGTGCCAACTTGTTTCCCACGATTTTTAACCGTTTTATTTCTCAGATTTTTATTAATTCAGACTGATCTTTTCTTGAACTAGTGGTGTATTTCTAAAAATATTTGTTTCTCAAAAAAGAGAGAATCTGTGTGTGGGATGTGTGTGTGTTTGAGAAACAGACAATGAGAGTGACCTACAATGCACAGGACACCCCCGGCCCCACTGCACAGAATTATGTGGTCCAAAATGTCAATAGTGCCATGGTTGAAAAACTAAAGAATATTAGCTGGCCACAGTGGCTCACGCCTGTAATCTCACCACTTTGGGAGGCCAAGGTGGGTGAATCACCTGAGGTCAGGAGTTCAAGACCAGCCTGACCAACATGGTGAAGCCCCATCTCTACTAAAATACAAAATTAGTGGGGTATGGTGGCATATGGTATATGCCTGTAATCCCAACTACTTAGGAGGCTGACGCAGGAGAATCGCTTGAACCCAAGAGGCAGAGGTTGCAGTGAGCTGAGATCGCGCCATTGCACTCCAGCCTGAGCAACAAGAGTAAAACTCTGTCTCAAAAAAAAAAGAAGAAGAAAAAGAAAAACTGAAGAATCAAGATTTTGGAGGGGAGCCTAGGATTCTGCATTTTAATAAACTTGTCAGATAAATCCTAAACACACAGGATGAAGCCATGATTAAAATCCATTTAAGAAAAATGAATTATTATTTTGATTCACTCCCAATCCTGTTCATTTAAGAATCTCAAGGTTTTTAAATTTGGAATCATGGGATTCTTAAATGTTCTTTTGTTCTATTCTATATGTACTTTATTTGGGGCCCCTTTTCCTGATATGAAGATAGGAATTTGCCTGAAAGAGTAATTTTAGCCCAGTATGACAAGTCTAAGGACCGTCTCACTTATGTTGCCAAAGACTTCAAAATTGTCTCTCCAAATTCCTCTTTTCAGTATTCTAAGTTGTCTCTTCACTTCCTCCTCTCATTCAAAGGCCTGGAGAGCCACAGATTTGTTGTTCATTGTTTCAGGAAGAAAGATCCTGTTAACACCAGGGTTATTTTCAACACTTCATGGCTACCTATGTTGCACAGGAAGGCAGACCTCCAGCTGCCAAATAGAAGTAGTTTATCGCTTTGGCAACAACTGGAGAGTTGTCATAAAGAAAATGGAGACATTGGAAAGACCAGCTGTCTCTCAAGCATATAGCCCCTATGTTTCCTGAGGCAAAACAGACCATCTTGTTCACCGTCACAACCCAGCACCTGGCACAATGTCTGCACATACTCATTACTCAGCAAATAGTGATGGTTGGGTGAATAAATGAATGAACCCAATCAAGGGTCACACTGGGACCATGTTGGCACCTGCTGGCAGGAAAGGGAAGGAACCAGAAGGAGGTAGGATCAGAACAGGGGTCTCTGAGTTGGTTGGGGGGTAGGCTTCCGAAAAGGATGGCCCAGCAATTCAATCTTCATATCCAAGGAGCTTGAGCATAATTTAAGAGGGGGAAAAATCTTCCAGGTGAGAAACTATAACCAGCATTCCCAGGCAATAGTCAAAGACATCTTCATAAAAGCACCAGCGCCACTAGGAGCAGACCCCTGCCTGGGCTGCAGACTTGGACGAAGAGTGTAGAAGTAGCCCACTAAATGGATCAAGATTCTGGGCAGGCATCTAGTCTGTGAGGGTCTGCAGCACAAGGCTGGAAGCCAAGCAGAACCATAGAGACTGAGAATCAAGATCACTCCAGAAAAGCTATGACCCAGGGAACACTGGCATGGCCTGAGCTCACCCTGAATACCAGAAACTTAGATTACAGCAGTTCAGCTGGATGCTGCCAGCTGGGGCTGAGGCTACACAGTCTGCTTTGGTGAGGGCTGGCTCAGAAGGGGATGTGCTGGAGCCCAGAGGTGGAGGCCACGGTGGCTGCTGGTAAAAGGCAGCAGAGGAGGGCTGTGACCACCCCTCTGCACTGTCTTTGGAGGCAATTTCCGGGGATCTGTTTTCTAAGTCAGTTCAGTTCTGTTACCAATTGCTTTAAAGTAATGAGAAAATACAAATCCAGCCTGGTTTTGTAGTCATTATGACTCTCTAGGTAAACAGACAGCTGGCATGGCTGCCCTTGCCAAAATCTCTTGAATTTCACCAGCCTGGTAGGGAGTGAATCCAGTAGCCTGTGCTGAGTAGCAATCTCACCTTCCAACATAATAAAAAATTATTGCATAGGCTTCAGAGAAAGTAGAAATCAGAGACATTTTTTCTTCTATTTCTTTTCCAAGGTCAACAAACAGTCCATCAATCAAAGTAGGTAGCTGTCTTTGGGACAGACAATTCATACCAGTGCTATATGCATGTGGGCCTCTTTATTAAGGAAAGGACAGGGAGGAGGTTGCTGGTGGCAAATGGAGCCAACGATATCATAACAATCAGGATCAACGTGTTTTAAATGTGTACTCTGGGCAAAGTGTTAGGGACTCAAAGAATAGCCAGTCCTTGCCCTCCAGAGGCTTACAATACAGTTGCCAAGACAGGATATACACTCAAAGAGGTAAATATTATACAATTTGGAGTATAAAAGCAAATACCACACAGGCACCCAGCAATTCACCATTTCTTCCAAAGACTCGTGAGCCTTTAGATAAGTCAGTACACAAACATGGCACACTCTGAGGAGTGTCCACTTCATGGGCCTGGTGAGTTACTTCCCAGTAACCTAAGAAGGCTTTCATCCTTTCTGCAAAGGAAAGCTGGACAGATTGTTCCAGAAATTCGGGTATAACAAGTAGGCAGCCCATGATTAGCTCAGCCCCAAAACTCTATCCCATGAGTGTATTTTCCCCAACAAGACTGCCCAAACTGTTTTGCAATACCAGGAAACAACCTCTGAAGAAAGAAGGCCCTTCCAAACAGCCAACTGCAGAGGACAGGACCAGGATGCACTGACTGACTTTCCCCTGTAGGTTCCTTCACCCCAGCAATATTATTCCACTTCCTGTCCAACTCTCCCACACCCACCCCTTCTTACTCATTCAGTGTCACATAACCTGGAAGAGTGAGGCAAGACTGAACTGGAAGCGAGATGGGAGACTCACCTTGAAGAGGGTTTGAATGACAGAATTTGGAGTTTGGGCAATGGGAAGCCATTTGAGGGAAGCACAAAGCATTATTTTAGGAGGATTAATTTAGCATGGGTATACTTCAAGGATATTAATGATAACAAATGGCATTAATTTGGATGCCACTGATTTGTAAATTTGGTCATCTTGAAAAGGAATAGGCTCTAGTTTACTTTTCCATTATTTGGGCTAAAGGAACTTAGTACCCAGAGTGACCAATCCACAGCACTGGGGCTACAAGCAAATCATCAGAGCCTCATACTCAGCCCTTGAAAAAGGATGGTCACTGATGCACTTTGTTATTGCTGTAATTATAGGTGATAGGTCCTTTGAAATATGTGGCTTAGCAAAACACAGAGGAAAGACTTAGAGAGGAAGAGTGGGCTTTGGGATCAAATCATTGTGGCTTTGGGACCAGATCAATGTGGCTAAAATCATGGTTCTGCTACTTACAGGGTGTATGACTTTAGACTGAGATAATGTACTTAGAATAGCTGGCATGGGGCCTGGCACGCAGTAGATGCCCAATCTTAGTTTTCTTGCACTGATGTTGCTGTCTTTATATGAATTTATACAGTAAGATGGTTTCCAAAGACTCTGACTTCTGGTTGAATTAGCAGAAGTATAGTATCTGAAACTAAGGAGGTGATGGGGCCTCTCAACTTGGTGAAGATAAAATCTCCATTCAAGTATTATGTTCAGTACCAAGAATACTCCAAGGGAGAACATAGAGAAACTGAATGTATGAGAAATACTACCAAATACATTATGTTATGTAGAATATAAAATTGGGGCTCTTTAGCCCAGGGCATACTTAGCATAGAGACAGGATTCAAAGGGCTGTTCTGAAGCATGTAGCTGTACCCATAGAGCCCTAATTCTGTAGATCATTTGTTGTACAGATCCAAGGGGTAGAATAGGCTCAAAGGAACAGTTTCTGGCTCTGTTTTTAAAAAGGCCTTTTTAATTAGCTGCATTGGGTGGGAATGAGCTCCCTGCTATGGTTGCAGTCAAGCACAGGCAGCAGGACAACTTGGCAGAATTATGTAACCACCATTCATTCCTCAGAGAGAGAATTAGACTAGAAAAGCTTTCAGACTCCTGCTGCTGAGAGCTGTGACTGCAGACCCAGAAGTATGTTAGAAAGGAGTAAAATAAATATTCTCAGTCCTATACAGTATCACAAACAAGTTTGGTTCTTACATTTTGAAAATAAATCTAAAAGAGCTCTGTTGGTGATACTGGAGACAGCTTCTTAGTGCAGTTCAGATTGGCCAACCTCCACCTAATACAAGTGGGATCATACTTCAGACCAGAGTGCCTCACACTCCTGAGAATAATCTGTGTTCAAGTAATCTCCAAACACATCCTGTACTTTACAAACAATACATTAGTCACAAATCAGCCTCCTCTATTTGTTAGCCAGTCTCCATAGAGCCATACATAATTCAAGGTATTTTTTTACAATGTCCCAGTATCTCTATTATTATTAGTATTATTATTATTAAACAAGATGGCTTGTGGTTTCACATACTGTTATTAGAAATGGCAAAAGACCACAGGAATATGAGTATAGAACTCAGATCTCAAATATTGTTTATGAACTGAAGTTGCCAATATCCCTATTTTGATAACCCTTGTATGTGTAAAAATGTCTTTTAAAATATGTTTTGGATGATTTGTGCTGATTTGTTTTTCTTGGATATTTGAGCAATTGACTTTCAATATTTTTGCATCTAAGTATTTTAAAGAATGTTTGCCCTAAGTTTGAAATTTCCTTGTTTTGAGAGTAAATGAGAAAAAAATATTTTTATGAATCTAAGATTAAGAAAACACTGAGATAAGCAAATAGTAAGATGATAGAACTAGAAGTTAAATCAAAATAATCCATAAGCAAAATAAATATAATGGACCAAACTCAGCAGTTTAAAAACACAGATTGACGGACTGTGTTTTTAAAATATCCCACCCATGTATGATTTACAATAAAACATACATTCAATAAAATATAAGGGTACAGAAAGATTGAAAATAAAAGCATGTGAAAAGTTTTATCACGTAAATACCAAAAGAAAGCTAGTATAGCTATATTAATATTTGATAAGAAACTTATTGGCAAAAAAATTATTGGTATAAAGAGGGCCATTACATGTTAAAAGGAACAGTTAACCTAGAAGTTATAATAATTCTGATCTGTACTTAATGACATATCCTCAGCATATATAAAGCAAAAACTGATAGAATTGCAAAGAGAAATTGATAAATTCACCATCACAGGAGATTTCTATACAGTTTTCTCAGTAATTAATAGATCAAGCAGCCAAAATAATTAATACAATATAAATGATTTGAAGAATTTAATTAGACATAATCTAATGGACACTTGATAAAGCCCTAGCATAACATTCAAAATAGGGTCCAAAATTTTTTGGTTACATAAAATGAAGAGTTATGCAACTATAAGACTAATGACAAAAATATCATATTTCATCAAATCTAGGACATACTTTTCTTGCCACATTTTAACATCTCTAAAATTGGGATGTTTCAGATAATAATATGTAACGATGTAATTGGCAGTGCTTTTCCCTAATAGCTCATAAAATAATGAGACATCCTACAACGGATGCATCTGAAATGCAGTGAAATATTTTCTATCAGTCTAGACTGTACCAAAAGTAAAGATAATGAAACATATCCTGAATGAAATAGATCAGTCACTTCTTTTCCACTGCCCACCCCCATTCACAGTGGAAAATAAGAACTCTAGCCTTTACCCTTTGAGGAAGGGCTTACTGTATATAGGAAATCTGCATCCAGCAGAGAATATCTATTCTTTTTCAAGTACACTTTTACACTTTACAAAAAGTAGTCATGTACCATAAGCCAAGTCTCAACAAATTTATAAAAATGACATATAGATCATATTATGGTACCAAGTAAAAATCAATAGCCAATCAAGTTACCAGTCAGTTTTGAAAATCTCGTGTTTTGAAATTTCAAACACATACCCAAAGCAATTATGAGTCAAAGTAATATCATAATGTAAATTAGAAAATACTTAGAACTGACCACTTATGAAGGTGTCAAAACCAAAACTTGGAATGCAGCTAAAGTGGTGCTTACAAGGAAATTTGTCATCTTGAGGGTTTACGTTAGAAAAGAATGAAAGTTTAAGACAATTAGCCAAGCACAGAGCTCAGGAGATTAGAGAGGAATGACAGAGTAAACCCTTTTTAAAAAGAGAAGGCCAAAAACAAGAAAGAACAGAATAGAAAACAAGATAAAGATCTAAGAGGTAACAAAACTGTTAGCTGGGCATAGAAGAGGTGAAAAGAGAAACAGACGTGTATAGAAAGAACTGTGTACTTGCTTGTCGATCTGGATGGGAAGATAAGCTGAAGTCAATGCTGTCATAGGTTTGGAGCTGGAGAGAAATCATTAATCAAGAGACCCAAGAAAACACATGCAAATTGAGTTCATCCCTCACCTACTCCTAAGTCTCCTTCCTAGAAAGCCTTTGTACACAAAATGGTTGTTATAAAATTTTGTAAAATGTGTATATTTCATTCTCTCCCATTTTTATCACCAACTAAAGTTTGCCAAATTACTACGAAACTTTCAATTTGCAAAGCTGTTTGTCCCTACAGCAGTCTCTGATCACGGTGTGTTTTTTGTTGCTGTTGTTGTTTAAGTTTATGGTTTTACTTTTTCTGATCTCTCACTTCTTGATATCGTACTGTGTTTTCTAATCTAGATACTCCCCTCTGCACTTGTAATTTGACAGTTTAAGCTTCTGGGTACCTGGATATCAGGAAACCAAGCTTACAGTCGTATTGCACTAAATCATGAGTCATTCCAGGGTCCTTAAATGTATTTTCTAATCAGGATAGTATTTGGGACTGACAAGATTTATATTGTTTGCATTCCCAAAAGACAGTCAAACTCCTCCCTCTGTTCCCTAAAGAATGACAAGGTCCCATGAGGGTATATAAACACCTTTCCTTTTGCAAAGCAGCCATCTTCTCACCTGTTCATTAGGGCACCAAGGAAATGTGAAAGGCAGTGAGTTAATTTATTTCTCCTTGAAAGAAGAGTCAATGCCACAGCAATACATAAGTACATTCCTTTGCCATTACTGTGGCTACTAGAACAGATGTTAATTTAGTCAGCGCCCAAAGCAGTGGGCTTCATGTTTTGTTTCATTTAAAATAAATATAAAAAAACACTTGAATAAGTGACAGCTGAAATATTACTGAGTTTCTCTTCAACACAACCCAGCATCAGGAAAACTGTTTCATTTGCAGGCTGAGGAAATATGAAAAGGCAATTTTATTTTACCTGCATTGCCCAAATTTATGGACTTAGAATACTTTATAGGTATCTATAAAGCTCAAGGTTCTTGAGATGTATATAAAAAGTACAAACTCAGCCAAAATAAATATCTACAAAATGCTCTTTATGATGGAGTTTGACTTGGCAGCCCCAGTTAACCCCTACCTACTGGCCTTAAAATTTGTGAATGCACTGATCCCTAACCGATAAAAATGTTGAATGACAATTTTGTATTTCATACCTCCTCACTCTAAATAAAATTATGTCCATTCCTACTCCATGCCTTTGATCACATTTCATTTTCCTTCTGGAATGCCCTCTCTTCTTTCACCTATCCAATTTCACTGTGACCTCAAGGCCTAGCCCAGTGCTGTCTGGACCTGCCCCAGGATGACTTAGTAGCCTCAGCAAGCCTCCTGAACTCCCTCTGTTCTGAGCTCAGGAGCTGCAGATTGCAGCACCATTGAGAGTTGGACTGCATTTCACCTGTGCTACTCTCCAGGCAAGCCCTGAGAATCAGCCCTGACTTTGTAATTGGACCCTGACAACATATTTCAGGGTTAGAAGCTGATGTCCATCTTTCTGTGCCTCCTACTGTTGAGCGTGCATTAGAAACCCAATGGGAAATAATTTGCTGGTTTCCTGACACCCTGTTACACAGTTTAATGACATTGCTTTAAGGAACTGATCATCATGGTTACCTCTGGTAAGCATCTATCTTTTTGAGGCACCACCCAAATTCACCTTTCCGAGTTCATAAACTAAAGCAACAGCCTACAGTATATTGTAAGTGATATTTACTTACCAATAATAGGTAACAGTGATGCGAACTAACACATGAGGGATGATCAATCAGACCTACTGAGCATATACATTAAATAAATGGCTACATTAAAGGTAAGTATACAAATCACTATATTTCATAAAACAAAAAATGAAAATGAGAGACTAGCCTTTCTCTTTTAGTGTCATAATATTTGAGCATTACTAAGTACCTTCCCTATAATCCTATTTCAACATTCCACTTCCAAGAATTAAAGTATTCCAAGTACTAACAAGCTACATCTTGTCTGCATTATTCTCTGAAAACTGGTTTTGATTAACAAGCTCCATGCATTTTATGGAGAGAAAGGAAAGTGCTGAATGAATCCAAGATTTACTTGTATCACCTTCACCATCATAAGTAACATGAAATCTCATGACTGGGTCAGGGTGACAAGAGTGCCACAAGAGTACTTATCACCTTCTGTGATAAGGGCCTCACAGCTTCAGTTTGTAGGAGTATGGCATCAATCTTCCTCTTAATTGCATAGTAATGATGGCTTCTCTCAGTCCTTCTGGTATTAGTCATATAAGGCATAAAGTAAGATTTATAGCAAACTAGGATTTACACATCCAGATGATTTCTGCTCCGTCAAAGTATTTGCTTCGGGAAACCATATGCTTTCCCCAACAATGCTGTCACTATTCCAGATATATTCTGCACTCCTGCTTTGAAATGGCCATAACTTTAAAGGCACAGTATTTGAACATCCTCAGCAGGGGATTAGGGGAATATTGTCATCATCTGATTTCAAAAACCCAAAAGCCGTAGGAACCAGTTCTGGTGAATGATGGATTATCAAGCTCAGAACCTCCTTCATGAAAAGGAAACCAAGACTCAGGGATTATAGGATTTTCTTCTGGAGGCCGATAAACTGACTTTAGAAGCAGTCACAAGGGAGTTGTTTCAGAATTGCTTTAGGCAGTGGCTTGCATCACTGGAGGGAGTCTCCAACCTCCAAAGCCACGAGTCTGGAGATAACTAGATTGATCTGGTTGTGGGAGTTCAGTTATGTTCACCACATGAACAGCCTCGTTGCTTTATAGCTATGCTTTTCAGAAAGAGTTCCGCAAATCTTTGGGTACGTAATACTTTTTCTATACTGCCCCACTTTTCAGGTTAAGAAATCTACTATCTTCAGTTTAACTAAACTTATCAATTTAATTGCCATCTTGAGCCCATATTACTTCTCAGATGGCAAGAATAAATCATAATGTTTCATTATGTTACCCTCATTCATGGTTGATCAACTTTGATCAATGACTTGTTTTCTTTTGTTTTTTTTTTTTTATTGCATTTTAGGTTTTGGGGTACATGTGAAGAACATGCAAGATTGTTGCATAGTGATCAATGATATTAAATTTACCATTGGAAAATCCATTTGGGTTTCCCTTTTCTTGCCACATGGATGGCAATCTTAGGGGCTTGAATTTCTCAAATGTGTAATCTGCGACCACCCACTAACACCACAGCTCTAGCCACAGTTAGTCTGAAGTTGTTCACAGGAATCAACTTCATTTATCTTGGCCAAGCATGGGCACATCACCAGGAACTTGGTTTAGACATAGAAGGCAGGGGAGGATGGAAAGGGAAGTACCTTTTTTTTTTTTTTTTTTTTTTTTTTGAGAAGGAGTCTCATTCTCTTGCCCAGCCTGGAGTGCAGCGGCACAATCTCAGCTCACTGCAACCTCCGCCTCCTGGGTTCAAGTGATTCTCCTGCCTCAGCCTCCCAAGTAGCTGGGACTATAGGCACACGCCACCATACCCAGCTAATTTTTATTAGAGACGGGGTTTCGCTACATTGGCCAGATGGGGTTTCACTACGCTGGCCAGCAGGAATTATCTCAATTTCACATACATAAAGAAAAGGAAGACTAAAATAGGTTGTGTAACTTACTCAAAGCCCACATATTAGTAAGTAGAAGTTTAGGGTTTGAATCAACTTTTCCTGACTCCAAAGCCCAAGCTCTTTGTAATGAGTTTGACGCAGTCATTAACAGGAATGGGACCATAGAGGGGAATTGAACAGCCACGGGAAACATAGGCTCCAGCGCCATTCCTGCTACCCACTAACTATAGAAGGCATCAGCCTGCTAAATACTCATTCTCCTCATTCTAATAAACACTTGAATGGCATTTATTGGCAATTTGTGTTTGAAACACTGCACTATGTCTCATGGGTACAAAGATAAGTAAAGCAGATATGTGTCTTCTAGGGGCTTCTAGTTCAGTAGCAGACACAAGAACATAATAATATAATTTCTATAAAATACAGTAGATGGGCCAGGCATGGTGGCTCATGCCTGTAATTCCAGCATTTGGGAGGCCGAGGCGGGTGGATCCCCTGAGGTTAGGAGTTCGAGACCAGCCTGGCCCACATGGTGGAACACCATCTCTACTAAAAATACAAAAATTAGCCAAGCATGGTGGCTGGCACCTGTAATCCCAGCTACTCCAGAGGCTGAGGGAGGAGAATTGCTTGAACCTGGGAAGCAGAGGTTGCAGTGAGCCAAGATCACACCACTGTACTCCAGCCTGGGTACTAGAAAAAAAAATTATATATCTATATCCATATATATATGTATATGGAGAGAGAGAGAGAGAGATAAGGTAGAGCTATGATTAGGATAAAATAAGAGCACAAGCATAGAGTTCAGTGGTGGGATTTACTGGTCTCTGTTTCCCACTCAATGACAAAGTCCATGATAGGCAAAACCATTTTATGCTCTTGTTCTCTAGCACTTGGTGGGTGTTCAGTAAATACATTAGGTATGAATAAATCAGGTGGGGCCTGAACCGAGACTTAAAAGATGAAAAACAGTTAACCAAGCAATGAAAGTTAGAAAGAATGTCTCAGGGAGAAGAAGACCATGACAGAAGAGCGAGGCATAGGGAGTTAATGCCATTGAGTTCTGTCAAAGCACAAAGTGTGAGGAGGGAGGTGGCAGGGGGAGGTGCTGGAGAGAGAAGAGAGGGCTTGTGTGGGCTAAAGACTCAAAGCCTTGTACCTAGCAGTCCACAAGTAGATTCCAGGGATTTCATGGACCCCCCTGAAATGGTAATAAAAGTGTGAGCCTGTGCATAAATGTGAGTGTGTACTTTCATGAGAAAAGGGATATATTGCTTCCACAAAATTCTCAAATGTTTAGAACTGTGTGGGCAATGAAGAGCTACAGAAAAGTTCATAGGCAGGCAAATCTATCAGAATATCATTTTATGGTATAGAGCCATAAATGGTTCCCACTGCAATGTCGAAGAAGGAATTCCTGGCAGTCATACTGGTGGTGGAGAAACCAATAAAATGATCATTGCAACAGTCCAGGAAAGAAAGAATGAGATCCTAAATCTGATCAGTGCTATTGGAGATGGAGTAAACAGGAGCAGATTTGAGAAGTATTTAGATCAGAGGATCAGGATATTCTGATGGTAGGTGTGATATTAGGGAAGGGAGAGAGGGAAGAAAAGTCATCCTGAGGTTGACTTCTGAGTTTCCAACTTGGGTTGATAAGTAGTGCCATCAAATGAGAGGAGATCAGGCAGCTTTGAAGTGGAAAACAGTGAGTTCAGTGTGAACAGTTGAGTTTGACATATCAGTAGGACCTACTGGACAGCTGAATGGTCCTGAATGTGACCTTGAAGCATGGGGAGAGATCTAGGCTAGAGATAAAGATTTAAGTCATCCATATCTAGATGAGAGTTTAAACTATGGGAGGAAATAAGACAACCCATGGAGAGTTTTAGAAAAAAAAAAACAGCCATGGACAAGAATATCTTCAAGTACAATTACAATGGGTCATTCCTGTCCATGGCTGGTTTTCATTAAGTACATTTATGATGGGTCGCACAATATCGTAAATGTACTTACTTGATGTCACTGAAGTATACATGTAAAACTAACGAAATTGTGTATATAGCTCCACAATTTTTAAAGAGGAGGAACAAGATGACTTCCTAGAGCATACTGACATTTAAGGGATTGAGTACAAGAAGAAGCCCATGAGGAAAATGACCATTCATTTGAATGGTCAGAGATAGGAGGGGGATCAGGAGAGTCACAGATGCCAGGAGAATAGAATTTCAAAAACATGCAGAGCAGAGAGGGTGGATGAGTTAGATCATCCATAAGGTGCCTACCAGAAATAACAATATATAAGCACTGGGAGAGAGAATTTTGATCTCCAGGCTTGCCCATCTAGAACTGCTCAGTAATAAAATGGCTTAAATTTCATCTTTTAAAATAAAACTTGCCCATGCTTTGCCAGTTTTGTCTGCGCAGGAAACAGCGCAGGCCAGCTGCTTGGGATGGTTCTAAATTCCACTTCAGAGCCCTGGAATGTGATGCCTCCAAAGCACCAAGGGGTCCTGTGAACCCCTTCCTGGTGCTCACAGAGGGACAGCAGCAGGTGAGCAGCGGCTTCTAGCCTCCCTCTGCCCAGTGACTGCTGTGCCTCTTACTCTGCCCTCAGGGTCTCCCCTTGGAGCAGAGTGAAGTGGACATAGTTCCTTGATCTCTGCTTTATCCCACTCAGCAGGATTGAGTGTTTGTAATTAAAAGCAGATTGCTATGAAGTTACAACGTCGGTGGAACCGCTAAAGAGTCTCTTTCCCTTGAAGGCATTCCAAAGTCCTTCACAGGCACCCTCACTCTGTACCAGAGAAAGGGGGAGAGCCTCTGGGGAGCCTCACATCATCAGCTGCATCCCCAGGTGCCCCCGTGGAGGGGAGAATCCAGAGAAAGAGCTTTGCCAGCTCTCAAGAAACTCTAATAGATCCTCAGCTGTTTTCCTGTCATTTCTGGCAGAGATTGGCTAATATCTCTTCAGTGTGGCAGAATCAACCTACTAATTCATTCTTTCATGTTAAATGTTTACAAAATAGTCCAACCGTGTGAAGGCATCCAAATATCTTCCATGGCTTCAGTGATTCAGTGTTGCTGCTCAGAATCTCCACTACCCAGCAAAGACCATAGAACTACAGCAAACCCACCAGCCACCAGAGAGGCTTCTGATAATGTCTTTTTGAATAAATTCACCATACTGTTGTTGTAGAAATGTAATTGTTTTAGTTACCAGAACCTATCCTGGGGTTAGTTAACATAGGAGATATTAGGGTCACTGTCATGGGGGCAATAAAGCATGCCTCTTTCCTGCCTTGATTGTGAATAAACAGAAAAATTAGACCAAAAAATGGTACATGAAAACTTCAGCATTGCCTTTATTACTGTGAGTTGGAGATTTTGGCTGAGTGTGGCAGCAAACAGACTGGAAACTGAATCCCCAGAATTAAACCAGTCTGACTGCAGGCAGGGGGCCCGTCCAGGGAAGACGCACAGCCAGAGGCAGAGTTATGGGGGGCTGATTCACTTCAGCTTTAGGGACCCTCACTTGCATGATGGGTCTCTGCTAGGCCCTTTTAAGGCCATGGGAGGGGCCTTTATAATTTTGTATTTGTATTTTTATGTTCTCTTTCTTAAAGAGCCTTCATAAAACTGCATCAGGCCCCTCAACACCTGCTTGCATGGAATAACGGAGAATACCAACTGCTCCCTTCCTGCAGCACACTCCCAAAAACGGGGAGAGAGGATCCAAACATGCTCGGTTTACACTTTCCTTATTTACTGAATGAGTGGAGGGCAGAGAAAGTCCTGGAGTTACGCACACCAAGTGCTCCAACATGGAAAGAAATGTCAGGAGGGGCAGGAAACATTCCCTCCTTAACCAATACGGTTTTTAAGCCCTCACTGGAGGGCACTTTATCAGCTATGTAATAACTCCATGCAGTGGGCATCAGGCAGAATCCTGGCACAGGCCCAACTTTGAGGTGGAGGATCTCACAGTTTCTTTATGTTGAATTTCCCCCAGTCTCCCACTAATTCCTCTCCATTCTATCCTCCTCCCTTTCCCACAAAACAAAACCGAAAGGAGCAGCAGTGTTTGATGCTGTCATCATCCAGAGGCCTGGTTCTCTCCAATTATACAGCAAACAAGCCCGGGCAAGATCTTCACTCCTGCCCCATGCCATACATTAAAAATCCAAAATTGCCTACATTCCACCTGCCAAGTAAGAGATGCTTTCATTATTGAAGTTCCAAATTTTATACCTTTGGAAACAATGCCTTCTTATCTTACAAGAGAGGTCTTCACTTTGTGAGTTGGGAGCAGAGGGAATTAAAGAAAGCCATGGTGCAGGGATTTGGCCATTCAAGCCAGGCAGCCTTCAGAGAATGTCATCCCTAATGACACATGCCCAAAGGAAGGAGCGGGCGGCGCTTGCCCTGACTTCATATCTAATCTTGCCTGTCTGCATCCTTAATAGCGGGCCTCTGTGTGAGCATTTGACAAGGCTTAAAACTATTCATTGAAAAAAAATGGATGATTCCCCCAACAGGAAGATGCACCCCCACGGGCTGCCTCCTTGACCACAGAAGTGCTTCCAGCTCTAGCCACTCATCTGAGAACTCCCCCTGCCACTTGCTGTTAAAATTGTTAAAATTAAAGGCCATGTTCATTTTTTAAACTTCATTTCTGTTTTTTTAAATAAAATAAGAATGGATTTGTGTTGATATTTAGGCTGTTGAGAAAATAACAATGGTAAGACTCCATGTGTGGCTGTTTGCTGCTTTTCTCCCCCTCTGGAATCTCTTTTGAAGGTTTGCAGTGAACTTCATGCAGGGGCTGCCTGGAAAGGGCAGGTGGCACTGCCACAGGTAGCAAACGCTGGGAGTCTGCTGGGTGGGACAGGTCAACTTCCGCTCTCATCTGTGTCACAAAGTCAGGTCCATGCAAGTCTCCACTCCAGGCTCCCCCTGCCCAATGCAAACTCTCAGATCGATCATGGATTATGGATCTGAACTTGTGGGTGAGGGAGCACCCGTTCTCAGAAGCTACCTTGCTCCCTGCCAGCTGTCATCTGAGATGAGACCTGGCCAGGCACAACTCCACAAGGGGGACTTCTGGCCGAGAGGGTCCCACTTAGTTCCAGAGTGGTGTCTATGTGGCCCTGAGGTCTCACCTGTCCTGGTCACCCTTTCCCCTGGTGAAGGAGAACAGAGGCCAAGCTCACACACCAGTCCTGAGTTAGGCTGTGAGCAGCAGTCATGACCCTCCTGGGGTCTAATCCGGGAAGGAGATCTTCGGAGCTGGTGATGGTTAGCACGGAGTGTGCCAACAGACAGTGAGCCAGGGACACAGGAGGGTAGCCTGGAGGCCAGAGCCCAAAGAGTCAGGGCAGTCTGCCCCAGAGCAAAACAGAGTACAGAGTGAAGCCAGGCTTTATGGGGGTCAGACCATGCCCTGCGAAGCTCTGGCACACTCCACATGCCTCCCAGCCACTGGCAGGGCCTGCTCCTTAGCCCCCGTGCGTCTTCATCTTGGAACTTGGTAAAGATGCAAAAGGACTGCTTTAGACTAAACCAAACTAATTTCATGAGTGAAGCAAATACTGTTTACTAAACAATGCAGATGTGTGTCTATTTCCATTCTAATATTGATATATATTCAACAGGTAACTAGAGCCTTTCTCACATTAGCTGTCACTCCCTCTTCACAAGATTATTGGTTAAAACTCCAAGCCAAGAATCTAACGGGAAGGCAGGCTCTGCCAAGGTCCCCATCCCTCTCTGACTTTCTCTGAAGTCCACGTTCACCCATGCTATGTGCACATCCACACTGGGCCGTGTGAGTGAACTGCTTCTCTCAGAGCAGGAGCAACTGCAAACATGGTCTCAACTTCTGTTGCATCTGCTTAAAGTTTAGTCTTTAAAGTACAGCTATTTCTTAACTAAATTGTTGTAAATCTGAAGTTATAGTGTAATGGTTAAGTGTGGGAGGGGGGTCAAGGTTCTAAAATTAGACCACATGGATTCAAATCCCAGTTTTGCAACATTAACATTGTAGACATGTAAAAATAAATATGTCCACGGATGGTAGGTGAAGTTCTTGAGTGAGTTACATATCTTCACTTAGTCTCAGTTTTCCTTACCTGTAAAATGGGGTAACAGTTCCTACAAGGCTGTTTTTCCAAGGTTCACTGAATTAAATGAGAGAATGTATAGATAGCACTGAGCACGGTGGTTAGCTGTTGTTAAGTAAGTTAGCACTGAACACAGCCATGAAAATGTACAAGCATTTCAAGAGTGACCTCAGGAAATGACCCGACATTACCCAGAAGAATTGGGCAGAATTGCAGCCGTCCTCCACCTGGGCCTTCCACTCTGAATCTTTCCCTCCTCCAGTCCATACTATCCAGTGTCAACAGCATTTGCTTTCCAAGAAACAAATCTGATCATGATGCGTCAGTGTCACCGGGTTAAAGTCACTAAGGGTTCCCGTGAGCTCAGGATGGAAGCCACACTCCTCAGTCTGGCTTGCATGTCCTCCCACAGAAGGGACCCCACCTCCTTTCCACCCACATTCATGCTGTGCTGCCAGCACGTGGACTTCCACTGCCACTACCCTTGCCCCGCCCCAGGGCTTCGTGCTTGCCTTTTTTGTGCAGGAATGCTGACCCTCTCCTTGGCCCTGCTCCGCAGCGTCACCTCCTCAGTGAATTGTTAGTTCCCAGGCACTCGGCTCTAGCACTTGGCTACTTGCTAAGAGAGCAATAGCCTGCTGGTCTGCTGTGAGCTATGGAGCCAAACTGCCCACATTTAAATTCTGGCTTCTCCATGTGGCCTTCAGCAAGTTTCTCCATCTCTCCTTGACTTGGTACTTTTTAGTGAGATGGGAAAGAGGATATTATTGAATTCACAAGATTGTTCATGAGAATTAAGTGAGCTAGCATAAGGAAAGCATGTTAGTACATAGAACACTGCTTGGCACATAGTAAACACTCAGTGAATGTTCACCGTGCTAACAACATTATTGTCATCATTGTCATTATTATTATTCCACCAAAACATAAACTCTTTAAGAATAAAGACTGCCTATTTTGTTCACTGCCTGACACAAAAGGGGCAGGATGGACAGCTGCTGAATAGCACGTAGACCACTGCATGTGGTTAATTGTTTCTACGAATGCCGCTGACCCATCAGCCAGCAGAACATGATCATCTTGACTATCCAGTCAGTCCTGTGTTTTCTGGTTCTGCTCAATGGGGACAGAATACACCCTCGATAAACATTTGCTGAATGAATAAATGAATGAACCTCTGAGGTTGTATGTACATGTTATCTCCTTCTAAAACATTAGCATTAGGTCTAAGTTTATCAAAAAGTCATGCCCTTTGTTCTCTTGAACTGGATAGCCAGTGGTTTCTGGAAGATCTCAAAAAACAGACAGTGCATTTGGGGGCTTTATCCCAGAGCTGTCTTTAGCAGAGAAGAAAGTTCCTCAAGGAGTGTCTGCCCCTGTGCATTCCCACCCTCCGGGACCCTACACCTCTCCCCTTCCCAAGCCCCCCAGCTATCCTCCTCCACCACAGCCGAGGGAACTGGGCCTCATCAGGGGCACCAAGCTTGGCTGGAGAAAAGCCAGCCATCACTTTATCCAGAGCCAGGGAATCTTCTCCCAGTGCGGAAGCCCCTTCTCTCCCATTCTGTGCCGAGTCCTTCACTCTCACTATTTCATGGAAAACCTTCTTTCAGAAGGAAGTAAAATAATTCCCCACAATTTATCAGCCCTCTGCTTTACTTCATCTACCTGAAGTGAAAAAACAAAACTAGGGTGAGGGGAAATTGTGTTTAGTGTGAATAAGCATGGTCTGTAGCCTTTATTAAAGTGCTGCTGTTTTATAAGCCTCTCGTTGACCAGAACCACTTATTATTCCAAATGCAGATGGATTTATGATCTGAAATGCTCACCATGTTTTTCACCCTGGAGAACTAGAGAGAGTGAGTTACAGCTCAGTGTTTGATAAGATAGCTTACATCATTTTATCCCCACGTCAATGTAGTGAGGCAAGCGAGGTTTATTATCTCTGTGTTATGAATGTGGACGGTAGAGACTGAGAGATTAAGAGGGCTGCCCTTGGCCAGCTGTAAGTTTGGAAAACACATGTGTTTTCATTCTGTCACCACTGAGCCCATTGCTCTCGGTCACCACCCGCATATAAATGTTGCAGCCCAGAGCACCGCTCTGCCATGCCGTGTCCACCATCTGGCCCCTGTGCTCTCTTCCTTCCCCTAACTGCCCCTCGCTGCCCAGCCCTGCACCTGCACTTGTGAGGCTACAGCTCCCTTGGGGGCAGTCTGGCACTCCCAAGCCCTGGCTAGGGACCAGAGGTGTTTAGTTCCCTGGCTTTTTGGTCAAACACATTCCAGGGAGTTTCAGCAAGTAAGAGCTGCCTTTAAACAGCTTCCAGAAGCCCCTGCTGAGCACTCAGAGTGGGAGTGAGCCACATCCTATCTCTGCTATTCACCTGATGCATTACCCTGGACAGACCACCCAGCCTCCCTTCCCTGTAATAGGGGAGAGGGAGCAGCTTTGAGAAACTGATAGTGCTGTGAAAGGTCTTTCCTGAAGACACTTGCACTAAAGATCATGGGTGTCATTTCAGGAGGATCACAGCATCCATCCATTGACCCCACATGGGTACCCCATAGATCCCCCTGCCCCTGAATAAGAATCCCTGGGCCCAGTGAGCTCTAGCACCAAAGGGGGAAGCCCCCAAATACAGATTTTTTTTAAAGAAAACTTCAGTAGTTTATTTTCTCATTATGAGATGAAAAAAAAAAGAAAGAAAATCTATTTTAAAAGGAAAATTACCATAAACCCACTACCAGTAAAATTACTATTGATTTTGGAAATATAAATTTAAAAATTTAGAAAATATCAGATAGTCTGTCTCTCTCAACATACATATTCATAAATCTACCCATTATATCAGGAATGTTTCTTCATCTCATTTAAATATCATTTAAATATTATTTGACAATATGGCCAGGCACAGTGGCTCACACCTATAGTCCCAGCACAGTCGGAGGCCAAGGCAGAAGGATCACATGAGCCCTGGAGTTCAAGACAAGCCTGCACAACAAAGTGAGACTGCATCTCTGCAAAAAAACAAAAAAATAATTAGCCAGGCATGGTCGCATGCACCTGCAGTCCCAGCTACTCAGGAGGCTGAGGTGGGTGGATCCCTCAAGCCCAGGAGTTCAAGGCTGCAGTGAGCTATGATCACACCACTACACTCCAACCCAAATGACAGAGTGAGACCCTGTCACAAAAAAAATGAATAAAATTATTTGACAATATAATATCTACATAGTAACTGATTGCATAATTCTATAATGCATTATTTATCTTCCTCTAATTGTTAACCATTTATGTTTTTATTTTTATTATCTGTGTAAACATATTTGATTATTTTCTTAGACTAAAAGTAGAATAGTTCTATGCAGAAGAAAGCTTTTGATACCTATCACAATTTCCCCCTTCACTCCCAGGAAGTTTCGCTAATTTGCACTCCCAGTAGCTGTAGGAAGGCAGGGTAGAGGGGACTTAGACCAGTATTCTCACTCAAGCAGCTTCCTTGAACCAGCAACCTCAGAATGTTGATACCAAGTGGTGCCTCTGTTTGCTAAAAGTTAGCCATCTCAGTCCATGGAAACTGTGTCTAGGACTGGCCTAGGCATGTTTTAAAGTGGGTAAAATGGGTCTTGGGTGCCTTCCTCCCTCTTTCATTCCCATGTAGCAAATTTGATCTGACTGTAGCCCCTCACCTCCCAGGTTCAGCAGCAGTTGCTCTGCCCCCACTCCCTGGATTCAGAGACCCTACAAGCCATCCCATCAGCAGGCTCCAGACTTTCCATTCACAGCTTTATGAATCTATTACATGCACCTATGTGACCAGGTTTTGGGGGAGCAAGCTGAATTCAGAGTATAATGGTCCTGAGTCAGCCCAGGCAGAGACTGGAACATCAGACCCAGTGAGGAGGCTATCACAGAGCAGGGGATGGTGTCCCAGGGCCAGATGAGCAGTGGGAGTCCATGTTCATGCCTGCTCTGTCTCTTATAGAGTGAGTCCTTCAGAGTGTTCCTCAAAGAGAAGAGCAGGGCCTCTCTAAAAAGATAAATTCATTTCCCTTAAAAATTGGCTAACAGAGTGTGTTACGGGGCCATGAGCCTCAGAATGATGGGCAGAGTTTCAACCATTTGCTTGGCAAATTGTGCTGTTCTCTGAGCCTTCAATCTGCATATCAGTGATGGGACTTTGGGGAGAGAAGACCACACGTGGTCCCGTCCCGCTGCTGACCACCTCTCTCTTGGCCCCGCAGTCTGACGGCTCCATCCTGGCCATCGCCCTGCTGATCCTGTTCCTGCTCCTAGCCCTGGCTCTCCTCTGGTGGTTCTGGCCCCTCTGCTGCACCGTGGTAAGTTCCCTAAACTTCAGGCCATGCAAGGCGAAGGGTGACATTAAGTTCACAGACCATGAATAGAGAGAAAGGGATTAAAAAACAAACTAAAGATGGAAGACAAATCTTGCATTTTTTATACAATTTATACAAAATTGATGTGAACTGATATTGATCCATGGAACCATGAGTCATCAGCAGTCAGTATGAGTTAGGGTGTGAGATTGCCAATGGCCATACCCTTTGGGTGGGGCAACTGGGGTGGCCACTGTAGTTCTGGTGTTTAGGAAATATCCACAGGATACCACAAATGATGAGTGTTATTTGACATGTAATGAACACGTATGCCTCTGAACACATATGGTACACACACATACATACACACTTTTGTTGAGTGGCCCTTTTCTAAGGCCACCCTGGTCTTAGCAACTAGTCTACCCATCTAAGAAAGTGTCTCTGGCCTCTTTATTTTCAACAATAAAGAAAGGCACTCACCTTTATTTCATTGATTTTAGCAACTTTTGTAGGACACACCTACTGTGTGTCCAGCACTGGGCTAAGCACTTTGGCTACAAGATCAATTAAAAAACTGCCTCCTCCCCATCATTGTCATATGGAGTCACCACATAACAGTGTCTCCCCAAAACAGCTTAGTGCCTGGAGTAACCCACCCTGATGACAATCCCAAATGGTAAATGTCTGGCCATCAATTTCTGTTCCCTGGCCCTTAAACAGGAAAAAATCGAAACAAAGTAATAGCCAAATAAAGAAAAAAAAAAAAGCATTCGCTGTGACATGTCTGGTTCTAGGCTGTGCCCTGCCCTTCTGCAAATCAGTGTGTACTGTGAAGCCTGTGAGTTTGAAGTGACACTGCTCCACTGCCATGGCATCTTCCATTTCCTATATTTTAGTTCTTCCGTGGAAGGGGCAGCAGGGAAAATAGACAGTGAGCCTCTCCAGGACAGGGACTCATCTTCATTTTATCTCTGAAACTTCAGCATTTACCACACAGTGTAGGGGAGTTCACATCTGTGTGTACAGCTGAACTGAATCAGGACCACAGACAGACAGAGCACTGGACTCGAAAGGCAAGGGAAAATGGCTCCAGATGACTTGTTAAAGAGGCGCAAATGAATGAGATGAGAAGCTCAGTCAGGATGTGGACCATGTGGCAGGAACTTCTGGAAAGGATTGACTTGCAGCAGACAAGTGTGGAAAGGGAGACCCGGGACAGGCATAAGTCTTAGGTCAATTAGTACCCTCCAGGCTGGGCTGGATTTCACCGAGATTTTAAACAGATTCTTACCACAGCAGCTCCAAGAGTTAAATGTTGTTTTAAACAATTAAGGCTGCATAACCATTTTATTCTGAGGGTAAAAAATCCCTATGAGTCAGCCTGAGTGCTTTCTATGAAGATTCAAAAACAAGCACATTTTCAAGTCCAGAAAAAGGAAAGAAAAACCTTACAGCAGGTTCTTAAAGAAGAGGTGGGCAGGCCTGGTAGCAGCAGGCGGTGAACACTATTATAGTCCCTTTGATTATTTACAAACAGTTACCTCTGGGTGAGGACAGTTGGGAACATTAGAGCAGCCAAGCAGTGCTCTACCAAATGCTGGCTGTGTGATCTTGGGCAAATTTCTTAACCTCTCTGTGTCTCAGTGTCCTCATTAGTATAATAAGGACGATGAGAGCTCCTACCTCATAGTTAGATGGTGAAGACTATAAAGGAGTGTATATATACCTGCTTAGAAAGCGCCTAACACATAGTAAATGCTGTATATTATTATTATTTAAAAGTATTTTACTGTAATAGGAATCTATTATGATACTGTATGGCATTCAGTTTATATTGTTGGGAAATATTTCTCAAAATAAACCTTTTGTTATTGGAAGCAGTGTCACCCAAGGCCAAGTTATTTTTGCAATATTCAAAATATTTTTTCAATGAATTTATCTGGTTAGGTCCCTGTTGCTTTGGATGGCAGCCAAAATGTCTTAATGTGGTCTGACTTTGTAAGTCTCTAAGGGTTTCTTTATGAGGGTTGATCTTAGGTATTCATTTTCCTGTTTATGATGTCTAGTTTAGCTGCCCCCTCTCCCTCTTTCTGAAAGCTGGCTTGGGCTCCAGTACTTGGTCTGCCCCCTAAAACTGCTTGCTGATCACTTGCTTCCTTGATGAGAGGTGATGCTCAGAGCGGGGCAGGATAAGCTCATGTGTTTCCTAAACAAGATACTCAGGAATAAAGGCAAACATGGGCCTCCCATCAGAGTTTCATTCAGAGGATGTGGGGAAGTTTCTCCGCCCACAAGATACCCCTCCCCACAGCCCCCAGATTAACAGAGGGCATTCTTGTAAACAGTGGTCCTCAAACCTTCCTCTGTCACTCTTCCTGCACCTACCCCAAGTGTGGGAAATGCCCCTTAACCTAGTAGCAAAGCCACATCTCAATGCTGGGGGAAAAGCCAGAAAGCAGAAAAGACCTACAAAATGTGGGGCACATGTCTGCCGTGTGCCTTCTCCTTCCTGCTGTGATCTTTTCTCGAGGAGTGACAGTCAACATATTGAACAACCTGCAAGGCCCCCAACCCCACTGAGCCACACATTAACCCACAGTGGCTGGCTGTGTGAAGGTGTAGGGGATGAAGTCCTGCAGGGTGGCTGGGTAGGAGGCCAGGCCCAGTTACTAACTACAAAGAGCATTTTTAGAGGTACTGGCCAGGATGAGCAGACCAGGCACAGGGGTTGCTATCAGGCCTGCCTCTGCTCAGCATCCTCTTGCTTCCTGCTGGTCCTGTCTGGAAGAAGAAACCTGATGAGTGAGGGTGACAGATGATACCTACCTACTGCACTTGACCTTTCCCTAAGGATCCCACTCCCCCATTTGGGCTCTTAACTTCCAGCCAAGTGGAACCTGAATTAATTTATTGCCAGCTTGCCAGTAATGATTGATGGGGAGAGAGAAAACTGACCACATCTTGCATTGAAAGCTTTAGTGTTTCCCAGCTTGTTCCTCAGTATCCCCAGGCGGACCTCTGGCTTTTAAGAGTCCTATATTTATTCATTGGCACAAAACACCCACCTTGAAGGGGAAAGAGGCACTGGACTATGCACACTGGGCTTCTTCACATTTTCAAAAAGGGAATTCAAGGGGTTAATATTTTACCAAATAATAATAATAAAAGCCCTGCCTCAGTTCCACAAGGGACGTTTCCAGAACCCTTTAAGTCATGCCATGCCCACTCTATCTACTCACAGTTTGATCCAATATTATTGAAAACTCTAAACTGGACTTTATAAAGAGGAAGACTAGGAAATCTGAAACAGAAAAGGCTCATTTTTTACAAAAAAAATTGAAACATATTAGAAGAGTAAATGTCATGAATGGCTTGAATGTGTAGAGAAAAAAAAGTCATCCATGAATCAGTGCCATTAGGGCACTAAACATCTGTAGAAAATGCAGGTTGCCCTGAGACTCTACTCTTACCCCAACCAAGAGCCAGTACCCCAATGGGAGCCTGAAGCCCAGCTAGAGGGTAGCTTTATGTGTACAGGCAAAGGCCATCGTATCCTGCCTAAATTGCAGCAGGTAGCAAGACACTGGAGGATTCCAATTAGCAATGGGGACTGGCTCCCCAAAATGAGAAATCTAGGGTATAGAAGAAATGCCTGTTGGGGCTCTCAGTCTCCTGACCTCATGCTGACACTCTGATGAATACCCCAATTCCTGATCTTCTTATACCTAGACCTTCCCAGTTGCATGTGTTCTCCTCTCCCTCTCCCAAGATACCAGTCACCTCAGAAGAGAACGGCCCAGCTTGCTGACGGGGCCACTGCACATTTATGAGGGCTTCAGTACTCATAGTTTAGCAAACAGCTAACTTACCTCTACCGATAAGAACCCCTCACAAACTGCAACCATTCCCCTTGAGTTCCCTATCCTACCTTTGGCCCTTTCATATTCAGTAGACAACCTGCTGTTCTATCTCCATGAGGAAACGGAGGCTGGGCTGTGAGAAATCCTTGTACTCCAGCACTGTCACATGTGCATCCTCCAACATCCCTTCTCCCTCTTTCCACTGGTGTTCTTCACTTCATCTCCTCTCACTTCAGCATCTTCATCCTTTCCTTCCCACTGGCTTCCTCCCTCTGCCTACAAACATATGCCAGCCACCTTCATCCTTTAAAAAATATTTCTGTGTTAGTCTGTCCTCACACTGCTACAAAGACATACCTGAGACTGGATACTTTATAAAGAAAAGAGGTTTAATTGGCTCACAGTTCTGTAGGCTGTACAGGAAGCATATTGGCTCCTGCCTCTGGAGAGGCCTCAGGAAGGTTCCAGTCATGGCTGACGGCAAAGGGGGAGTGAGGCATCTCTCATGGCAGGAGCAGGAGGGAGAGAAGAATGAGGTGGGAGGTGCTACACACCTTTCAACAACCAGATCTCAGGAAAATTCACATGCTATCACGAGAACAGCACCAAAGGGATGGTGCTAAACCATTCATGAGAAACCCACCCCCATTTCCAGTCACCTGATGGATCAGGTGATGACTGATGGCCACAATCAGCCAGTCACCTCCCACTAGGCCCATCCTGGCATTGGGGATTACAACTCCACATGAGATTTGCGTGGGAACACAGATCCAAACCATGTCAATCTCATACCATGTTTCTCCTTCATGCTACTCTGTTCCCACCCCTTCCTTTCACCCACACACTCCTTTGCAGAGCATCCACTGTCCACAATTCCCCGTTGCCTCTTCCTCCCTCTGCACCCTGAGCGCTATCACCATTATTTCTTCAGTCCCACGCTTTCAAAACTGAATTTCCCAACCACTGGTCTCCATTCATTTCTCATTCTTCTTTACCTCTTTCAGCAGCAGGCACTTTCAACCTCTCTCTCCTTTAAACAGTCTCCTCCGCTGGTGCCTGCTGGCTCTTCTCCTACGTCTCTGTGCAGTTTCTCCCTGTCTCCCTCATGGGCTCTCTTTCCTCTGCTTGCCAATTTTCCTCCAGGGTTACCTTCCACCCTCTTCTCTAACACTTTGTCCCTGGTCAGTGTCACCAACTCCCACAAATTTAACTACTTAATGTGTTTATCCATCACTGGCCTTGGCTCCAGAGGACCAGCCTACAGTAAAGGGACCAATGGGCATCTGAAATGCAGGCATCTCACCCTCAGCATGCCCCCCACTAAACTCTTCACATTACCCCCAAACCTGTTCTTCACCAGTGGATGTGCCATTATCCTTCAGGCTGCCCAAACTAGGGACTACAGAGTGACAGCTGATGTCTTCTTCTGTCCCTCCTTGTCTTATGTCACTTCAGAGCTGCCAACAGCACATCCTTTCCCACACCTCATCTTATCTTACACCTGTCCACACCCTCTACCCCAGCACAGTCATGGTGCCTGGCACTGAATAGATGCTCAAGAAGAATTTGTGGAATGAATGAATGAATATCACTATCTTACTCTAAGATTCCGCATCTCCCACCTGAATTATTTCAGCAATTTCCTAATGCTCTTTTAGTCTTTCTCCCCGTCATTAGAGAATCTTTTCATTTTTAAAAATGGCAGTCAGGTGATGAGCCTACTCACTACCCCACCCAGAATCCTCTTGAGTGTTCAGCTCTTTAAAACAGAGTTCCAGTTCCTTGATATGGCATGTGTAGGGCTTTTCCATCCTGGCCCCACTTCTCCAGCCTTGCCTCTTACCTTCCCCTCCTGTGCAGGGTCTCCCTTAGCACCCGTGCCTGCTTCTTTCATAACACTGATCATGCTGTGAAAATTGCGTGTTTGCTTGTGTGTCTTCTTCTGTTAAGCTGAAGCTGTTGGAAGCCAAGGCTGTAGGTCCCCAGAACATAATACGGTGCCTGGCTCAAAGCTGCTGCTCATGCATCTCAAAGTTCATTAGCAGCCAAGTGGATGGAGGGCCAGCTGCGGGCACGCTCTACTCTTTGGGGCTCCTTAAACATACCAGGTACTTCCTTATCATGATCTTTTTGCTCATATTATTTCCTCTTGCTGAAATAGTTTCACCTTTTTATCTTCTTTATAAACAATTCTTCTTTCAAAGTCCAGCTCACTGTTCAGTCCATTTCAGTAGCATCCTGCACACCTTTTCCTCACCTGGGGAGGATCAGCTGCTATCTCACTTGGTTTCCACAGCATTTTTGTCACACCTCTATTAGAGCATTTGCTCATTCTATCACAAGTATTAATATCACAAGTATTTATGTTTATTTCTCTCATCGTACAGACAGTCCTCAACTTACAGTGGTTCAACTTAGAATTTTTCAACTTCGCAATGGTATAAAAGCTGTGCGCATTCATCAGAAACCATACTTCAAGTACCCATACAACCATCCTGTTTTTCACTTTCAGTACAGTATTCAATAAATTATATAAGATAGTCAATACTTTATTATTAAGTTTGTGTTATCTATTTTGCCCAAGTTTAGACCGATGTCAGTGTTCTGAGCACATTTAAGGTTGGCTAGGCTAAGCCATGATGTTCACTAGGTTAGCTGTATTGAATGCATGTTCAACTTATGACATGTTCAACTTACACGGGGTTTAATCTGGATGTAGTCCCATCATACATTGAGGAGAATCTGTACCATGAACTCCTCCACAGCAAGGAGAAACTAGTCACAGAAACTAATCCCAAAACAGGGTACAATGCCTAGTACATATTATTATTTGTGTATTTTCCAAATCAAACTAGGGGAAGAGTGTTAGATACAGAAGGAGCCCACAGACCTAGGGAACTGTAATGAGTGGTTGTTTCATGGGTGTTTGTATTATTCTATTTCATGACTTACATATACATTATATGCAATATTTTATATGTATCTAATATTACATAACAAAGGACGTTTAAATCAGTCTCTTAAATAAAATTCTAGAAATATGCTCATTTTATTAAGAAGTTAATGGTATATGAGGAACCCCAAGTGAAAAGATCTTAGCATATTTTGCAAAATGACAAAGTTCTGGGTGGGACACACTGACTCACACCTGTAATCCCAACACTTTGGAAGGCCAAGGCAGGAGGATCACATGAGCCCTAGAGTTTGAGATTAGCCTAGGCAACATGGTAAGACAGCATCTCTATTAAAAAAAAAAAAAAAATTAAAGTTCTGGAAATTGGTTACATAATTATGTGAATATATTTAACACTACTAAACTGTACATTTAAAAATAATTAAAATAATAAATTTTATATTAAGTGTTTTTAACCACAATTGGAAAAAATCCTGCTTTTAAATGTGCAGTTTTTCTGCAATCCAACTAGTTTAACCACCACACTATTTAGGTCAAATCAAATCACTGTATTTCTGTTCAAATAACAGCATTTTTTTTTCCAATATATTGGGAGAGGCTCACATGCATGCATTCAGAATTTCTTCCTATATAAACAAAATTCTGTTCTCCCTATTTTTTCAGTGGCTTTGTAGGTAGCTTATGAGCAAAAAGAATTACAAAACAGATCATATTTAATTCACTTAATTGAATTTCAAGGATAGTTCAACAAATAAGCCCACTGGACATCTCCAATGACAAATTGCAAAAAAACAAAAATTAATCAAGAACTTGATATGCTTTAAATGGAAATAAAAATAAAGTATTAAAATAATGCTCTTCACGCCTTTAAGAATAACATTTAATTTGTAGGGCCAGACAACCAAGCCTAACGTCACCAAAAAGGTTTACTGAGAGTTTAATAAAAACATGACTGGGACAGGCAACTTGCCTGATGCAGGCATCTTGGGCCTAACACTGATTATGCCTTCTTGATCCTATTCCAGCCCCCACCCATTCCTATCTGGACACGCCTCACCCTACAGCTGACAAGATTATTTCTCACTAGCACACAGAGCTCTGCCATGACCTGCCCTCACCTCCGGAGGGCAGGTGCACCACCCACCTCACACACCCATTTTTTTTCTCATCTCTGGCTTCCCTCATCCTTTATGAGCTGCGTGATAACCCCCATCCCCCATGCCCATGCCTGCTGGTGAAATGGAAAGAGCCGAGCTGTTGTTAAAGTTGACTGTGTTTCAATGCCACATCTTCCTCTGCCAGTTAAAAGACTAGTCCAATCCTTTCACCTTAATTTCCCCCATGTGGAAAACTAAAAAATTGGAACCATATTGTCTCTAAGGTTGCTTCTTCATATTCATACCTTCTCTAAGTGAATGTGCTTCTCCCTGTCAAGATTCCCTGGTCTGTGGTTCTCAAACCTGGTTACATGTTGAAACCACCTGAGGACTGTTTATACAATACAAGTATTTAGGGACAGCATTTCCACACTATGTCAGGGCAATCATACCCTGCAAGTACGAAGAGGTGCATTTCAGAACAAGAGATATGTAGGCAGTGAGTTTGAAAAAACATCTTTAAGTTGAATAACTGTCTTTACTGCGGGACTTCTCAGAGTCATTAATAGGATAATTTGCATGTGACTCTTCAAATTTATTTTGACCCTAGAACTCTTTGTTGGCCTGTCACTACCTGTACTCTCCCAAACACCTATCGACATACTGACATCTGGAAGGACACTAGTATTCTGCCAAATACTATTTGAGAAAACGCAGTCCTAGAGCACACTGAAGTGGCTAAAAGAACAGGTTCCTGGATCCTAAGGTGCAGCTTCTTTTCGGCCCTCCCTGGAGGCTGCATCAGTATCAACAAGCTTGAACATCCTGTGAACATCATCAGCTCACCCTTGTTCCCTCCGTGCCCTGCTCAGATCCCATACTGCTAGTTCTAAAATCAGCTTTCCCACAACCCAGGCAGAGGCCAGAGGTTCCTCCTCCAAGCCTCGGGGAATCTGAACTCATGGATTTATTTTACTGTTTCAGTTCACAGAGTTTTGCAGTGACACTGGCATACCATCTGATGGAGAATATGCACAGCCATTCTCTAACATTGCTTTGTGAGTCCCTTAGGCTTCATCAACTAATGGTAAAGTTCCTGCTGCAGCTCTCACTTTAGATATTGATGAATTGGGCCTTTTAGTCTCCGTCTTAAGGGAGATGAGATGAGAGACCAAACATCATTTGAAATTTGAGTTCCAAATTGGAGGGAAAAAAAATTGAACTCATCTCTTTGAAAATTTATTGTACCACATTCCAGATTTACACCCTTGGTACCATCCTTTGCTAAACTTTTACAGTGTAAAATTACTAGATTCAGGCAGTTGTTGGCCAACATTAACCCACCTCAGTCAGTCGTCAGGTCTCTATTCAACTGATGCTGTCTGTACAGTGGAAAGATTCCTTTATCTGCCACTGACTAGCATCTCATCTCTCCTAGATGTTTTCCATATCAAGTTGCCTACTTTCCCTTGGTTTCTTGCCTTCAATTAAAAGAATACAAGGTTTGGGAGCCAGAACAGAAGGCTAGAACGTAAAAAAAAGGTCAGAGCAAGCATCCCTTTCTAGCTGTGATATTAAAGCCCTTGTTGGATGGCTTTTCAGATCTGGATTGGCATTTCTTCTATACATAACTATTCTGATGGCGTCTCCTCATGCAGAATTTAAAAGGCCGGGGCGGGAGGAGGGCAGCAGTTGAGTTGGCTTTAAGAGATAAAACCCAGAAGTCCCCCAGGACGTACAATGTTTTAAATCAAAGGCTTCAAAAAAACAAACCTTTGTCATCTAAATACAGACACATTTATTTGAGCTAACCTCTGAGCATGCAGGAAGTCATCATTTGTGAAAAAAAAAAAAAAATCCATTACTGTTGACTGACTATGCAGCAGACTCCACAGCAAAACAAAAAAAAAAAAAATTCCTGGATAAAATATAATAGAAGTTGCCTTAAAGTAGCCAAGCTCATGAGAAAATAGGAGACATTTCCAGGGCCCAAATAAAGCAGGATCTGGAAATCAGATGATCAGCTGACCCTAAAGCAGTGGCTTCCTGCCTGAGATTTTCTTATCTCAATAACTTAAATGTTTGGCTTAAAGCCTTTCATGAGCCCATAAAAGTCTGGGAGTTGAAACTGAGTCTTCTGCCTAAATCTGCCTAAAGGCTTAGTGAAAGGATGGGCTGTGGGTTTGATGTGGGTGCTAAGAATTCATAACCTCTGAGAGGTCTGGAGTTCAAACTTATACTACTTGAGGTTTTGTAAATTTCAAGCTGAGAAAAGTTTGAAAATGCTTAGGATCTGCAAGAGGAAGTCTGAAACCTCTGGCAGGTTCATCCCTCAACCCAGGCCTCATAGAATTCTCATAGGTAAATGCCTACTACACATGAGCTCACAATCCCAAATTACCAAAAACCCGTGAAATATTATTACTTGGGCCCTTTGGAGTTTATGATACACATGGAAAGCACAAAAGATGAGGAAAAATATGAGGAAGTCAGTCTCTGTCCGCACTATTTCCTTTGCTCTGTCCAAAGTTAACAACAATTGTTAAATAGCAGATACACTGAAAATTCTCTGCGTATTGCCATTTCTCCTATAACATGAAGTGTGTACCTAAAGATATGACTGCATTATGGCATTTTGGTCCATGAAAATAACAGGACTAATGGGGGAAATGGGTTCAGAGCAGAACATTCAAAACTTGCGGTCTCACAAAATAATATATTAGGTTGGCACAAAAGTAATTGTGGTTTTTGCCACTGAAAGGAATGACAAAACTGCAATTACTTTTGCACCAACTTAATACTAAAAAAGAATACTAAACTCAATAAAAATGCCACCATTTTAAACACCTTAAATTCTTAATAAAAGGTACTTCAGTAAATATGACTCTTTACCTTGGTTTTTTTAAATAAACAGGTGAAGTTTCTTAGTGGACATGAGTCTGATGTAGCACTGTGGCTTTGAGCTACAGAGACAAGACGGAAGGAAGGACATTCTTAGGGCAAAGTGTCACAACACCAGAGGTGGATGGCTATGACTCAGTGTCTTGTTATTCCTTCTTCGCTGGCTTAAAATAGAATTTCAGCTTTTGTTGTGTTGCCATGTTTCTCTTTTCAGTTAAAAAAAAAGCCATTTGTGTGGTTCTAAATAAGACTGAAAGCCCTGAAAGTGCTATTCTTCTAACTCTCGGCATTACTGACTGTCCTTTGCTCCATCACACATGCCTCTAATCCCCTCTAAAGCAAATGGTGGCTCACATGAGTTCCATTCTCTTTTCTTTGGCTTTTCAGCATCGTCTATGAGGAAGCTCATTTGTGTTTCTTTATGCCCGTTGCTCTCACAGTATCTCATCTTATCTCTTTACAAACATCTCCTGCACAGACTGAAGGCTTTCCTCCCTCATTCAACCCCTGCATTTTTAGAACCAGGACACACACTCCTATTGACAATGCTATGTAAAAGGTTTTTATGAAGAAAAGTACACACATTCAGGAGCGCCATACATGCTGGACTTGCACAAGGATGCACCTAAGTGAGAAAGCAGATGAGGTATGTGTGCTTTCTGCATATTCCTCCCCAGGTCACTGCTGGCAGCTGGGCAGCATTTTCACATTCACCTGATGTTACTCAGTGGTGCCAAATACTGTCACCTCACACTTTTAAATGTCCAATGATTAGTGTTATGTGAAGTTTATTATGAAGAAAAAAAGACTAAAAATATACATTACCTTCTCCTTTACCTTGCAAAAATCATATTTTGAGCTAGCACAGTTGTGCAGTTTAGTGATTTTATTGCCCATTTTATCTACCACATATGAACAGTCACATGTTACATATCTATGTTGGAACAAAACAAACTGTGCATGTAGTTTTCAAATTTTCAGAAAGTCTTCTTAGAAATTAACTTGGGATACAAAACTGGAAAGTGGAGTCTGGAATCACAGGGCAAGTGAATTTATGTGGAAGCCTGGGTTAGGGGATACAGATGGTATCTAATAAGGTGGCATAATTAACCGTAAGACCAACCCATGACTCTGATGAGTTTCCCATGATACAATGCATCCACAACCCACTCTTGGCAGTTAGGACTTTCAGCATCTTAACTGCTGAAGAAACATTTATATGGAGGGTTAAGAGACCAGAACTGAATCTTGTAACATCTTTCCTAGATGTTTTCCATACCCAGTTGCCTATTTTCCCTTGGTTTCTTGACTTCAATTAAAAGAATACAAGGTTTGGGAGCTAGAACGGAAGGCCAGAATGTAAAAAAGGTCAGAACATGTGCTTATCTGAGAGTCAAGGAAGTTTAGTATAATCAGAAATATTTCCTTTATCTCTCCCTTTTTAGGAACAAACACTCATTTATTCCAGAAATAGTAACCAAGTAACAAGCACTGAGCTGTGTGTCAGGAGTTAAGTATGCCCATGTCTTCAAGAGCTTAGACTCCAGTGTGGAAGACAGAGGCACAAACACAGATCAGTGAGTTAACTGCTAACAGTGCAGACAGAGAGAGCTAAGATCCATGTCCCTAATTCCCAGGGAGCCATCTGGCTGGGATTGTTTCAGGGCCGAATCCAGAAATCCAAGCGATGCCAGCCTTGTATGCAGATGACCAAAAATGCACATTAGCGGAAGCCAAGGAGTGCCTGCATGCAGAGCTGAGAATTTCCTCCAGAAATAATTCTATGTCTTCCCCGACAAAGGACAGTGGAGGCAATGGAGAGCCCAGAGTTCCTGACAATGGAGCAGGGACACCATAATTTTTAGAATGAAACAGCATCAAAGCTGGTATTTCTAGTCGGCTATAAGCAAGTCTCAAGAGAGCACTCATGGGAATGTCTGACTCGAAGCTAAACATACCACCTACATATCTAATAGAGGTATGGGGCTTCTAGAAATAAACTAATTCATGGTTCTCAAAGTATGGTCCATAGACCAGCAGGTACCTTGTCAGAAATGCAAGGTACAACTCAGAGATGTACACCAGAAATCTGTGTTTTAAGAAGCCCTCCAGGTGATTCTGATAAACAAGTTTGAAACCACTGTGCTCATTAAAATTAGAGGATAAGTGCTTCATTTTGTTAATAAAGGAGTTATCTGAAGCTGCTCCCTTGGACTTTGTCTAGACAGCAGAGATGCCTGTGTGTCAAGGAAGTATCTCCTTTGCAGTGAGAGACCAGGCCTTCAGCACAGAGGACTTGCATTCAGCTGATGCAAAAAGGACACTGAGACACAACATACAATTTAAGAAGAAAGGAGCCAAAAAATGAGTCCCTTGTTTTGTCCCACTTCTCATGCCATGAGATGAGTACTTGTCTAACATATAGGCCTGTCTGGATGGCTTACCCTATTAACTAATCCCTGTCACAGTATGAGGAGACAAGAAAGATAAGGAGAGTTGTGAAATTGTAGTGGAGGATTTCTCAACAAGGTGATAGAGACAAAACAAGGGCCACGGGGGAATCGCCAGGCCTGGCATCCTTTTGCTGCTACAGCAGCATGTGGGCCTGACTTGTGGCTTCAAATGGAATGTCTAGTGAGCCAGCGCGGCTGTCATCTTGGAGGTGGGAGAGGTGCCCGTGTTGAAAACTGGACCAGTAGCATCCTGTGTTCCATTGCACAAGACTGTAACAGTAGAGTTAGCAAGTGGTGAACACAGTGGCAAGGATCAAAGCCTACACATTAGGAATCAAACTTCAATACTTCTAGAGAAAGAAAAAGCAAAATAAACTCATCAGGTGCTTTATTTCAACTTAACAATTTATAAAATCAGTTTATAAAACCATTTCTAAGAATAAAATGAATTGTTAGAGAGAGCTTTATAGAGACCCAAATGGTTGAACTTAATTCATAAAACCAAAATAGTTCCGCTTCCCAGGCATCAAACAGACCCTGAGCGAACGTGATCTTTCTACCCTAGTCATACTACACTGGCTGCACCTCCACATCTTCCATCATTGCCATTTTGAACAGCCAAACTCAGGGGTGCACATAAAAACTGGAATTTGTTTGACTCAATGAGAAGCTGTCAGTAACATTTCAATTTGATCAGATTCTACCTGGTCTTTTCTGACTTTCCTTTATCTATGCAATGATTGTCATCAGATCTGGTCCCCCTCATGTTTGCCTGAACAGAGATGGATGAAATCAGAATTAAAGTCACTGATAAGAGAGGACAGGAGATGCATCTCCCAACACACAGTGGTTTCTAGAAATTCTCAGGTAGCAAAGAAATACCCATAGAATTCAGAAGTTTCATATTCCATCTCATTTTTCCTGTCCCCTTTACCTCACCATCCAACTCTTAGTACAAAAGGGACTCTAGGGTGGCCATCCCAAGGAGGCAAATGGTCACACTCTGCCTCTCCAAAATACCCAGTCAAAAGGTGGTAGTAAGTGGGGAAGTGGTGCTGGCCTCCAGAGAAGAAATACAAAAAATGTCCTCAGATTTCCTCCCAATGCCATCATTCAGTTCTTCCATGTTATGTGTATAAATATGTTTATTGGAGAATTTTCCTTTAAAATATTTTATTAATGATCCTTCAACCTTATCCATCTTCTTTGTCCCTCCTAACAAGGAAGGTGCAAAAGAGCCCACCCATAACTAAGAGGATACTCACGTAACCTGAAAAAAACGAAAGTGGGCCAAACCAACCCTGAGCTTGGAAGCTGATTCTAGCTTGCATTCTAGTTGGAAATAGAGGCTTTCTAGTCATGCTGGTTGGAAACAAACAATTATGCATTTTGCCTTTTAATTATGATTCAAAGTGCTACAAAAATCAAACATGGTGGGAGCCCACAAAGGGGATCTTGTCCTTGCTGTGAGATTCCCAGGGGAGGTGCATTTACTGGAGATCTGTTTGATAAGAAGGTGTTCACCAGGGAACGTGCAGGCTGTGGACTGAGCATGGAGAAGGTAGCGAGCATTTGAGTAGAAGATACTGCACTTGAGAAGCAGCAGAGCATGTAAAAGGAACAGGAAGGTGCCCAGGAAACTGGAGTGCAGAAAGTGAAGGACAGAGATGCAGTGGGAGGGAAGTGAGGACACATCATGTGGGCCTTGTGGGACATAGGGGCAGTTTGCATTTTATCCTATAAGCCATGGGAAACTATTAGCAGGTTTAAGTACTGAAGCAACCATAGAGCTGTCTATTTTTAAGGCTACTCTGTGCATAGCGGTGTTGCTGTGGTGCCGCAGGCTACAGAGCAATGCAGGCTTTTGCCCAAGCTGCTCCTCCTGGCAACACATGCTCTGGCCCTGAGGGTAGTGGGGTGGGCTGAGAGAGCTGACATGTCCCTGTGCTCAGAGCACTCCTTTGGGTGCCCCATGTGCTGGTCTTGGCATAAGGATTTGGCCCATTCACAGAAAGCCTATCCAACTTCACTGCTTAGAATTCTCATCCCTGACTTCACGCTTAGCCTGTCTAGATCACACTTTTTAAAGCTGTCCTGCCATCCTGTGGTGAGCTGCACCCTGCCCCCAGGGACAGGCTGGTGGTACATGGGCTTGAAGCAATGAAAAGACTTCCTGCTCATTCCTCCTGAACATAACCAGAGGCCCAGCCAGTGAGGCCAGGTTGAAGGTGTTAATTCCTGTTTACCTGAACAGAGTGGCATTTTTCCAAAAGCTCAGTGCCCAACTTACAGTGTGTCAATGTGAAATTTGAATGATAAACCAGTCCCTCTTCATCAATATTTAATAGGTCATGTATTTTAGCATTGTGTTTGGGGTTCCCTTTAAGGTCTGGCACATTGCAGGATGTAGAATAGATATTCAGTTAATACTTAATACATTAAAGTGAACAGCAACTGCATTGATGGGTTGGTGTGAGTGGTGGGCCACCTGCATTTCCCAGCATCATATGCTGACACATATGTGGCCAGGCATACTGCTACTGACTCCCCCAAAAGCCCTGGCCACTGTCAGAACAACAGCCTCTGTCTCACTCAGTTCATGAAATGCTGGCCCCTTAGCATCCCCATCTGGAAACCACCATGCAAAGGCATTTAGTATATGCAGAGGGGTATGAAAGCTGTTATCGAGGCCAGAGACACAGACAACAAGAAAGGGAAAGGAGAGTACTAATAACATGCAGCATCTACTTAGCACCTACTCGCTACCAGATGCTTAACACACATGATTGCTCATCATGACTCAGTTCCTGCAAAGTTCATGCTATTACTTTGTTTAATAGATGAGGACAGTGGAGCTCAGGTGGGTTAAGAGACTCGTCAAATCCTGATGGTCAGGAGAAGGCAGGTCTGGGATTCACATGTAACATCTATGCTGTGCTTAGCTCATAGCACCATGGAGACAAAAGCCCTCTGCTCAGCACAGAACCTCTTCATGCCCAGGGGCCCTGCCACATACACGGCCCTCTCAACATCTGTCTCTTCCCAAACATCCTGTTCCCCCTCTCACTCCCCTCCCTACCCCTGACCCAGGAGAACAGATGCATTCCAGATCTGGGTCCCCAGATCCTCACCCCTCCCTCCAGTTTCCAGACATTTCCTGCTGTAAAGTAATTGACTGCTTCTGGGATGATGAGAAGTCAGTCCTGGCAGTAGCGATCCTCCCCAGAGATTTCCTTAAGGAACTCTGAGCCAGGGTTGAGTGGGTGAGCACAATCATGGCTTCACGTTTTCCAGAGACCTTCACTAGGCGTCTCACAGCAGCCAGGAAGTGGAGGCAGATGAAATGAGAGTTTGGAACCCCTGGAGGCCTTTGCTTCTGCCTCTTCAATTAATTGAATACTGTACTTTCAGAGGACTGGAGTCTTGGGCCACTGGCTAAGGTTAATAGAACATGAGTGGGAAACCTGCCTCCTCGTGCACAGATGACATTATAGATAATGGCAGGGAAGGTGGGTAACAGCGTGGGGATTGGAACCCTAACAAGGTCCTAGGATAATCATCAAACCAGGGGAAGTTACAGATAATGGGAGGGTTGGTAACAGCATGGGGATTGGAGCCCTAACGAGGTCCCAGAATAATCATCAACCCAGAGAAGATATGTGCTGAGTAGGGAAAGCTGAAGAGGCACTTGCTGCCAGCTAAGCAGCCTGGCCTACAGCCAGAGGCCAGCTCCCCAACAGGAAGAAGAAAGAATGGGTCCTGTGGGCAGTGCCCAAGCACCTGTCTACAAAGTCAGTGCCTGGCATTAATGCATCAGGAGATATAGAATGAGCTTTGTATTTACCAGAAGTCCACTAAGTAAAAGGACTGAGTAGGGGACCCAACATTCTGATAATAAGTTTGGGGTGAGAAGAGGAAGCCCTCCAAAGGACAGAGAGGAATTATAGTAGATAATTGCCAAATGTCTTGTAACAGACTTTAAATCCATTTAATGGCAAGGGCTTTCCTTTTATGACAGAGGGGTACAAGTTGGGGTCAAGGGGGAGGAGGGGCTGCTCACTGGCCCCAGCTGTCCCCACTCTGTCTTTTGTGTGTCATCTTTCTCTCATGGGTTAGGTGGTCTCCCAATTACATGCCCATCCAGAGTTTCCACATGTCTTTCTTCAGCCCCAAAGATGAGACAGTCATTGAGTCCTCTAACATTGTTAGTTAAAGCTTTGTGCCCCTAAGTGTCAGTGCCCTGAAGAAATCCCTGGATACTCCTTTGCTGCCTCTGTCAGGAATTGGTCTGTGTTAGCAGCACATCCACCCTGCAGAGGCATCCGCTGGGACCAGTGACAGCTGAAGGACGGCCAGCAGCCTGAGGGGGTCCATGCTTGATGCATTCCTAAAGCACCATCTTAACTTCCATCGTGTGACAATTCTTTGTTAAATGTGTAGACGGTTGGATAGATGGATGAATAATCTGATATGTGAATGACTGAGTGAATAAATGAGTGAATAAATTTGCATGATAGCTCTCTGGGGTAGGAAATGAAACTGTTACCTGCGGAACATGTATTTCTCTATACAAAACCACAAAAGACACAATTGAGACTGGAACCCTCAGCCTGAGTCATACACTAACTAACGGAGCTACTCTCTCCAGAGAGACACCTCACGGCACTAACTCAGCCCGCCTTGCTGGAGCCATTGCCGTGGTAATTATGGCAGCACCGCCATGGTACCTCCTGACAACAGGCCTCTTGGAAGGCAGGTAGCCAGAGATTTTCACTGACCTGTTCTTTGTTTTCTTTTCAGATTATCAAGGAGGTCCCTCCACCCCCTGCCGAGGAGAGTGAAGTAAGTGACCACAGGAGGATGTTGGCAGGTGGGCAGGGTGGCAGAGTGGGATGGAGAGCTGGCTGGGCAGCCAGACACTTAGCCCCTGCAGAGCAGAGATAAGTCAGGCCCAGAAGATTTAATATACCTGCCTGTGAAGCAGCAGGGAGGAAAGTCTCTGGCCTTTTGAACAAGAAACTGAACTAAACTTCCAGAAAAGACAATGGTTTTGGAGGTTTTCTTCCCTGCAGAGATAAAATTTGACACATAAATCAACGTTTTTATCAATACAGTCATTTGGAGCTTCGAGATACTGACTTTTCCTCTAAAACAAACCCTAAGATTCTCTTCTCCCTGCAGAGATGTAATGCTTTATGTGTGTAGATCAGGCATAATTTGCTACATTCTCCAATCATTGGTTCTAGGAATAGCCTGATGCCAAATATTTCATTTTTATTTAATTTAAAAACAATACTACCTAAAGATTTGCCAGGCAGTAATAAAAATATGCTGGAGAGGGATATGTTAATATCCTGGCCTTCCTCTCAAATCCTCATCATCTAAAGAAACAAGTTCTTGGACTCTACCACTAAATTGGCCAGTAAGCAGTTCTGATGCAAGGGTGGCCTGAAATAGAATACAGTGGAGGCATTAAAGGTTAATCATGAGAAAGGCAAGAGTACCCAGCAAGTGGCTTTGCTAATCTGATCACTGTCAGTACACCTGGAGTCTCTAGAAGCAACACCCACCAAGTCAGAAGCCAGGGTTACATATCTAAACACTCAATGAGACCAAAAGATATATTGATACGGTTTCAAGTTCTTGTCCTCAATCCCTAAGGTCTGTTGTGTGCAAATCAAGTGCCAGTTCCTCACCCTTCCTCTTCCAATGCCTTTGTCAAGTTTCTTACATACAGAAAGAGTAATGATTAAATTTAAAATTCCATATGGCTCTTATATCCTGAACCATATGCATGTAAGCCAAGGGATTTAATAGCTGCAATCAATTAAAGCACATCTTGTTGGAATGCTAACTTTCTGCCCAGAAATCAAGGGAGGAAATTACATCGCTGTGCAAAGAAGGAGAAAATACCTTCTTTACATACATAAAAACCTTTCCTTAATCCTTCAAGAGAAAGTACCGCGGCTAGTTCCACGACTGCAGTTGGCTTTGTTTCTGTGTGTGCAGCTCTCTCTTAGACTTCCAAAAAATAAAAAATAAAATAAAGCAAGGAGCTCCCTTATTGGGGCTGATTTGTTTGCCCAGAGGCAAAGAACATTCCCTCCCTTGTTGTGTTTAATTAGAGGGGTTGTGGCTTTTTCTTTTGGCTCTTGCTCTGCGTTTGCCTGTAGAAGGTGACGTGGCAGCCATAGCGGCCAAAGTGCACCTGGAGATGTAGGTGTAAGACTGGGCAGGGCCTCTGCCTTTCCCCAGATCCAACATCTAGCCTAGGGGTTCACACACAGTTCAAGCTCAGCAGGGACTTTTAGGATGAAGGACCCAGAAACACAATTTTGGAGCCAAGTAAAAAAGCCCAAACTAGAAAACCATCTAGGAAGAATAGCTAAAAGCAAGGAAGAGAAGTAGTTGAGTTTTTTCAGTTTCATTAAAGTTGTAATTTCACCCAAAGAAAGCTGACCTCATTTCCCAAACAGAATAACAACCTCAGAATGCTTGAAATCTAAAGGGTTATGTTAGGCTTACAGGAGTTTTTGGGCTAAAGCTTTGTCATCTGTCCCCTGTCACTCTATCAAAGGGATAACTCACGTGAACATGTGCACTTAATTATACTTGGTCAGACCTGGGCCGGACAGATAACTAGTACATTTCATTTGCTGATGAAAAGTGAAACATTCCCTTCCCAGAGCCTAGAGTCCCTCCCCTCCTACATTTCCCTTTGAAACCCTCTGACTTAATCAATTAAATATGACGTCAGAAAATAAATCAAGAAACTACCCACACTGAAGACCTAAGCAATAAAAATATAAACATTTTAGTTTTTAGCATCAGACATTTTAGCATGTGCTGATTGCCTTAGCATGTGTGCTGGCTCTGTGTGTTAGGCCACCTAATCTCCTTTCTAATGTATTTTGGCAGGAAAATAAAATAAAAGAACAAGAAGAAGAAAGAAAGAAATCCCACAGAAATAGATAACCTGACATAGCCCATGCAAAGTATTTTATACAATGCTCTGAAAATCATAGTGTCAATCTAGACAGTCTTTTCCTCTAGCTCCCTATATTCAAATCCCAGCGTCTAACATTCAATAAGTAGCTATATGAAATCAAACACTCTCTACTGTATATATGAAAATGTTCGATGTTATTTATCCAAACTTTCATCAGTTCTGTAAGCATCATATTCTGAGAGAGGCATGTCTACTATTTAAATAACTAAACTTAGAGAATTAAGGTAGCATTATAATAGGCTCTCAGTGATCTTTTTAATGAAGATATAAAAATCCATGATAGAAAAAGCACAACATTCTGAGATTCTGTGTAACCAATAGTGACATCTTTGTATAAAGAGGGTACAAAGAGAAATTATTTGAAACTTGAAGAGCTTAGCAAAAGCAAGGAAGCTCAGTTTTAACAACTAAGAGGGACATTTCCTGGGCTAAGGGTCTTCTCAAGTGGCACCAGCAAGGATCCCTCCCTAATTCCCTAAGTCTCCAGTTATTCCAAATAACTGGCAGTTGATGGGAGAATGCAGTAATGGAGCACTTCATCTGATGGTTTTGTTCTGCATGTAATCACCTTCCATGAAATTTATGACCATATTTGACTTTTTATCAGCTTCATTAGCCTGCAAAAAACAGAGACCAGTTCAAGCTAGTCCAAGATGAAAGAACTGAGGTAGACTGTGGCTGGGGAAAGAACTGAGGCAGCTCCAGACACCACCCTCCTCATGGGCTTTCGATCTCACTTCCAGCAGCTGTGCTTCTCTCTGGGAATTCACTCCCTTCTGCTTTCTCTTACCAGCCTCCTGTCTGCCCTCGTAACTCTGGTTTGTACAGAGCCCTCTCCCCTGACTCTGTCAGATATTTCCTGTCTTCATTTCACCATCTGCCCCCAGTGCTTATGGCCTGAGTCTCTGAGTTTCCATCTGCCAGTTCCCAAGAAGGGAATATACTTGATCCAGCTCATCTTTTCATTCCAGACCATAGATCATAAGTCACAGCTTGTAGCCAATCAACAGAGTGGTGCTCTTGGCTCACATCCAGCCAAAGAGAAGCTTTCTAGTAGGCTCCATGGACATGGTGAGAATAGCTCCCCTCAGAAGGAGGAGTGGACCTAGTGCAGGCCCGGTGGCCTCCCTAAAATAGTATTGTTTTAGAAACTAAACTTCAGTTCTCATTAAATACCATCAAAATGAAAGTTGCACCCAGAAATCCATGCCATATTCTTCTTCCATCTGCCACTTATACAGGCTCCCGAAGATCCTACCATTCCCAACTTCACTCATATTTGAAAGGGAATAGATAGGAGGAAGCCCCACAACTGAACAGAAAGTAGGTTATAGCTTAGCCCCAAGCAGCTCCACATCTCAGACACACACAGACCTAACACATGAAGTAAATGTGCTGGAAAGAGAAGATGCTTCCTAGCCCATGTCCTCCCTCACTCCATCAAAGGCATAGCTCCAGGAATACCTGCCATTTTCTTCCTTAATCACACTGCCTTGGCCAGACCTGCGCTGGACAGTTGACTAGTACATTTCATTTGCTGATGAAAAACAAAACATTCCTTTCCTGGAGCCTAGAGTACCTCCCCTCCTTCATTTCCCTTTGAAATCTTCTGGCTTAATCAACTAACTATTATGTCAGAAATAAATCAAGAAACTACCCAAACTGGAGACCTAGACAATAATAGTTAACATTGTGCTTTTTAGCATCAAGCAAATCAAGGTCTTAGAATCAGGGACATGAAGAGAAGTCAAATAGGATGGGGTAAAAGATACGTAAGTAGCCCCAATGGTTTTCGATATTTAAAAATCTTATGTATTCAACAACTCTAGAATGAATGCCTCCTATGGGCTAATAGCAAGTGTGAGAGTCCATGCCAGAGTTGCCTTAATAGAGCGTATAACTGGGTGGGGCTCAGTGGCTCATGCTTTTTGGTCCAGCACTTTGGGAAGTCGAGGTGGGCAGATCACTGGAGACCAGCCTGGCCAACATGGTAAAACCCCATCTCTACTAAAAATACAAACATCCAGGCATGGTGGCACATGCCTGTAGTCCCATCTACTCAGGAGGCTAAGGCAGAAGAATTGCTTGAACCCAGGAAGCAGAGTTTGCAGTGAGCCAAGATAGAGCCATAGCACTCCAGCCTGGCAACAGAGCGAGACTCCATCTCAAAACAAACAAACAAAAAATTAGCTGGGCATGGTGGCACATGCCTGTAATCCCAGCTGATCAGGAGACTAAGGCAGAAGAATTTCCTGAACCTGGAAGGTGGAAGTTGCAGTGAGCCAAGATTACACCACTGTACTCCAGCCTGGGTGAGAGAGTGAGACTCCATCTCAAAACAAGAGTGTGTAACTGGAGGTTTATAAAGTTGGTGACTTAATCAGTCCTAAGTGGGAAGAAAGGTAAAAGTTTCTGGTGGACATTGCATGTGAGTGTATGCAAATTAATAATAGTGGTTAATTACTAAAGATGATATTTATTGAGCATTTACAACTATCTAGGCCATGATGTGAAGCACTTTTTCTGGTATATTTCATTTCATCATTCAGCAGCCCTGAAACAAAAGTGTGCTATTATGACTCCCCATCTTATAGATGTAAAATTGAGGTATAATTGGATTAAAATACTAGTTGCCCCAAGATTTCAGTTATTAAGTGATGGGACTGGAATTCAAACTTGTACTTGAAAAAGAAGCATAGAGCAGTCTTTCCTCACCTGTCCCTGAAGATGATGTAGCTCCTGCAGCCAAGAGCAAGGCCTCTGCTCCTTGGTAGAAGCATCAGGTGCTCTTTTCTTGAGTGGTAGTGTCACCCTTCTCTGACCCAAGTGTCAATCAGACAGAGTACATAGCCCCTTTTAAGACTGAGGTAAAGATGGCACTTATTTTCTGTGCTCTGTCCATGGCCCTAGTGTGTAGCTATCCTCTTTAGTTCTCTTATCTCCATGTTTCCTGCCTGTCTTCTCTTTCATATTCCCACATCACCATGTTTCATCATGAAGCTTTAGAATGGATCTGGGAGCTTGATATGGTGGGTCACTCCTATAATCCCAGCACCTTGGGAGGCTAAAGCATGATGGCTTGGGAGCAGGAATTCGAGACCAGCCTGGGCAACATAGGGAGACCCTCCATCCCTATAAAAATAAAAATTAGCTTGGCATGGTGGCTCTCACTCATGTGGTCCCAGCTACTCGGGAGGCTGAGGCTGGAGGGTCGCTTAAGACCAGAAGCTGGAAACTGCAATAAGCCATGTTCATGCCATTGCACTCTAGCCAATAGAGCAAGACCCCAACTCTTCCGAAAAAAGAAGAATGTGTCTTCTTGTTTTAACCGTGGGTTAGCATATATGCACTGGTGAGCAGGTGAGACTGAGAGAGGATATGAATATGTGGACATCTATAGGTTGGTGCTTTGTATCTGAAGGGAGAGGAGTGCCTATTGAAGGTATTGATGCCCATCCAGTGAACAGTAGGCTCCTGGATTTGAAGGATGAAATTATTTTCAGATTTATTTTTATGCTCACTGATCCTAGCAAAGAAATTTCTCTGTGCGAATAAATTTTTAGATAGGAAAACTGAACTATGGAAAATTATACAAGGCCAGATAAGTTGAACTCCTAATACCAAGAGGCCTGGCATCCTTCCCGCCACGTCTACACAAACACCCAGAGTAGCCTCCACACTGGAGGGATGAAGGGCCACGCTGCTGTCAGGCATCTTCTTGCCAGTGACCATTAAATACACATACACACACACACACACACACACACACACACACACACTCACACACATATACGCTCCAAACAGAAGTCCTAGAAAAGGCCCAAAATTCAGTATTCTATGTTTAAAAAAAAAAAAAAGGAACATTGCTGCTAGGAAAATAAACACCTTATTCTTTGTGGAAGAGTACAAGACAATCCTTGTATTGTCTTTAGTCACTCTGTTTACGTAAACAGATAAATGTCACATATCAAATGCAGCTCAGAAGGGTGAAATCTTAAGTCCTTCGGAATTTTTTGTATTTACAAACAGAAGTATTGCTGGATTTTTCTGACTTGTGAATTCACTCCTAGTTTGCCTCCAAGACTGATAATGCAGGGATCTCCCTGACTTACCCCCGAAGACCAGATGAGACAGTCCCGCCAGTTCTACTCTAAGTTCTGCCCTTCAGAGCCTCCCAGACCTAGGAGTTTCTGTAGCCTTATTCCTTTCATTTATGACATCATCCTCACAAAACTTACTCCTCTATAAATGTAAATAATATTGTTGACAGCTGAGTTCTCTTTATTTTTCTCAAAATATAACACTGTGCTGGCAGGTGATGGGGACTCAATGATAGTTGCTTGAGTTAGTGAAAGAATTGACAAATAAAAGGCCCTTGTTGAGTTTGTAAGTTTAAGATGTGCTCCAGTTCAATGACATTTAAAATTAATTTAAAAGCTGATTTTAAAGCTACTGCCTTGGGCTTGATTCTCTTTCGGTTATGTGCTCTTTTTTATTGATCATTCCTGTTGAAACCTGCAGTGAACTGGGAGTTGTGAGCCCTTCTTGGGTCAAACTGGCCATGTGGCTTTTCCAGTAAATGGGTACCAGAAAAGCAGGAATGTTAAAGAACTTGTCAAATGAGTCTGAGAGGGCCACCCTATGCACAACTCCAGGCGGCGCTATTCACATCAAGTCTGTGGAGTTGTCCTCTGCACAGTCTACATGTAGGAGTGAGGCAGCCCCAGAATCTGAAAGTTCATCCCTTGTACCCTCTGGTTTGCTTAATAACTAACAGTTAAACATTTGTTGAGTGAGTGGAAGGTAATACAAGGAGTTGTGGAAACATGAGGAGGGAGCATTGCATTCTCCAGGGAATCCATGAGTTCTTTGCAGAATAAGTTACCCTTAAACAACATTAAGAGATGGCCGTAAGAAATGGGAGAAGGGCTTTCTAGGCCTGTGGAGGCCTGTATATTGAAGCGTGGAGCTGCCCAAAAGCCTGGCATGACTGGGAAAGATGGGAAAAGTTCAGGATCTGAGGACAGCACAGGGCTAATCCAATTACAGGCCAAGTGAATTCACAGACTTCATCCACTACAGCTGTTTCTTCTTCAAGCAGGACTGTGCCTGCAGGCACACCCAGGTCTGCCTGAGGACACACAGGTCAGAAGGGGCCTCTACCATCTGAGGAATGTGCTGCCATTTGTGTTACCCAAGCTCCAGCCAGCTGGACGTCTGGAGCCACCACATCCTTTCAGATTTAAACACAACTTCCCTTGATGGGAAACCAGCTTCCCTCCCCCAATCCCTGCGGTTTCTCCCAGGCACCACTGACTCCTCGCTTCTTCCGTGTTATCTCATCTTCTCGGTTTGCTAGACACGATCTAGCAGCACTGGCACAAATCCAACTGCGCAGCAAATTTTACTGAAGGTTTAAAAGTAGAGTGCAGCAGACAACCCCTGATGGAATAGTAAAGGGCCTCTTCTTTACCACCTGCCACTCCCACCACTCAGGGAGTTGTAGCAGTCTGCTAGTCTCTTGGCCCCACTCTGTTCTGCTCATCTTCTCATTGCCCACAAGCCCCTGATCCCCTGGTTTCTCATCCAAAGCAACTGGGATCATCCAATCTCATCCTCCAATCAGCATAGAGGACAGCAAGGTTTTTGTTTGGTTTTGTTTACTAGGAGAAAGCCAGCTTACACTGAGGATTTCTGTATTGGTGGTTTTCTCCCTCTCTGCTACCATCCTTGAAGGGCAGTGTAGGAGCCTTTATGATTTAATGAGATGTAAAAATCCACCCTTCGGTGCTGAATTTCTTGGTGGCCTTGCTGTGGGCCTGGGATTCTACTCCATCCATTTTTGGCCAAATGAAAAGACACATCAAAGATTCCCTTCTCTTCCTGGGGATTGCAAAACCCTCCCGTCTCCAGAATGTGTAAACAGATCCATGCTAACTGCAGGGGAAACTCTGACTCTCCCGTCCATCAGCCCCTGGGCCTTTGTGCTGCCTGGTGCTATTGTCTGAGCTTGGCAGGCCAGCTCCGGGCAGGGGATTAAGCGACGGGCTCGGTGGCACAGCAGCTTATGGAGATTGCCCAAGCCCTAAGCATTTCCTGTTGCGAGAAGGCCCGGTCCTGCCCATGTGCAAGGGGGTGGCGACGTCTCTGTCCCCCGGCCCAGGGACAAGAGGGAGGAGCCAGAGACTAGAGGGAGGGGCCAGGGACTAGAGGGCGGGGTCAGGGAGTAGAGGGAGGACCAGGGACTAGAGGGGTCAAGGACTAATCGGGAGGGGCTGGGGACTAGAAGGAGGGATGCCCGGGTGTGCAAGGGAGCCTGGAAAGCGGCGGAAACCGGCTTCGTGCGTCTTACTGTATCCTCAGCACTCAGCGGGGTTGCTAATTCCAGAAAGCCAATTGAAAGTCTTCTTTAAGTACTTTTCGTAAAATATAAGGGGAGAAAAATCCCTGGGCAAGGCATCAGAAAACCACACCAGAACTTCACCTTCAGGAGTCACTTCATTTCTCTAGACCTGACTCCTCTTCTGTGCAGTGAAAAGGCTTAAATAGATGAGCTCCTAAAAAAAACGAGGAGGCCAATGAACCTAGTTCAGTCCCCTATGGAATAAAGCGGCTTAATTCTTGGAGTTTCTTAATGTTCGTAGTGCTGCTGTGTTCAGTTTTAGGGGATAGAATTTCTGTTACCGCCTTTGGAAACCTGCCCAGACCGGGAATGCCCAGGCTTTCAGAGCCATATTTTGTGTATCTGTGTTCACAGACACTTACACAGAAACATACATCCACCTGCAGTGTAAAGTTTAACCATATATATGATATATAAGATTCCTGCTTTCATATCCTAAGGTGAAAGAAACCTCTGAAATTATAAGGTAAAATAATATGAACTATAATATTTTACTGTGTTGGGAACTTAATTTTGTCATATTTTGCAGTTGTAAATTATCAAAATTGAGGCCAGGTGTGGTGGCTCATGCCTGTAATCCCAGCACATTGGGAGGCTGAGGTGGGAGAATCACTTGAGCCCAGGAGTTTGTGAGCAGCCTGGGCAACATGGCAAAACCACATCTCTACAAAACATAGAAAAATTAGCTGGGCACGTTGGTATGCGTCTGTAGTCCCAGCTACTCAGGGAGGCTGAGGTGAGAGAATTGCTTGAGCTGAGGTGGTTCCGGCGGCACTCCAGCCTGAGTGAGAGAGCGAGACTTTTTTTCAAAAAAAAATTTTTTTTAAATCTCAAAATTAGCAGGTACAAGGAGTGAGAAGTCAAAAATGGGCATGTATTTGTTGCCATCAGCTGACTGGAAAAGCAAACCACAAAAGAACAAAATCCAGACTGAGAAACAATCAAACGAGAATGAGGTTGCGTGAGTTCAGATCCAGCTCTGCCACATGCAAGCTGGTGACCTAAGTCATTTAACCTCTCTATTCTCGTTCTCTAAAATAGGAATAATAACACCACGTACCTTCCTGGCTGGTTGCAAGATTAAAGAAGTAGCAATACATGTAAAGCACTTAGAAGAGTGACTGGCACATAACATGGGAAAGGCTGCATAAATTCAGTGGTGTGTTATGAATGCAATATGTGTTTATTGAGCACCTACTTTGCACTTAGAATACAAGGATCAGCAGAATCTGAGAAAGAGCAACCGAGAGAGAGAGAGAGAGAGACCCAAGCGTCAGCTGTCAGAATGTCGTACGTCCTAGTCTGCTATGATCTCTCTGTCTTTTAAGATGTATTCAATTTTTTAGAAATCATTTTAATGAAGCCTGCCCATCCCAAGCACACCACATAACTCAGGTAGTCTTAATCTCCCAACATGTTCCTGCTTTGCTTTGTCGCCTTTTGTCCTGACCGCCCCTGTCTTTGCTTCTTTGTACCTTGCCTCCTGCACAGGGTCCCCCATCCCACACAGTGGTGCCCTGCATAGGACTTCCCCCAAATGCCACCAAAACAAGGCTGTGAGAAGCAGATTTTGGCATTGTGAGCAATTTCTCTCTCTTTAGCACATTCCTCTACCAAATCAACCCCTTTTCCAGCTTCCTTTCTCTACCCAGGAGAGAAATCATGCCACTTCCTTATAATCCATCCATGGCTGTAAATGGTGATATTTTTCTCCCTACAACAAGAATAATCATAGTGCCAAGATGAAGAGTAGTTGCTACATCTCCTCCATTTTTCTATCCATAAAGTTACAAGTTCCTCTTCTTTCTTCATCTTAAAAAATATAAACACTAACTTCTTGTCACTGAGCTAAGTTGCAGACACTGAGTTAACTGCTTTATTTGAGTTGTCTCATTTAACTTATTTGTAAATTCAACAGATAATTCTTGGGCACCCACCACATACTAAGTAGTGCTATTCTAAAAACTGGGAATACAATTGTAAGCATGACAAATGAACAAAATCCTCTGTGGAACATATGTTCTAGTGTGGAGAGACACATATTAAGTAAATATCAAGCCATGATGAGATCCTTAACTAAAAATAAAACAGATTGATGGGATGGAGAGACTATGGCTACTTTAGAAGAATCTCCAGGGGAGGCTTCTCTGAGGAGTGATATGAAAATCCATCTATCAGAAGATGGTGTGGGGAAGGTACATTCCTGGACAAGGGGCACTGTGCGCCCCAAGACAGGAATTTTCTCAGAGTATTTGAGGAACAGAGAGAGGGCAGGCAGGCTGGAGCTCAGGAGGAGGGGAGCATGTTAAGAAAGAAGTCTAGAAAGGTGAGCCAAGGCCAGAACACACAAGGCAGAGCTGGTGTTTGTGCTTACTCTGCTGCTTTATGTAGAACAGATCGTAGGTGAGTCTGAGGGCAGCAGGAGGCCAGTTGGGAAGCTACCACGGTGTCCAGAAGCAAATGCATGCAGGTGTGGGCACAGTGTGGTAGTGGTGGGGATGGATAAGTCGACAGACTTTAGATCTTTAAGTAGTAGCAACAGAACTAGCTGGCAAGTTGAGTAGGGGATGAGTAGGGGAAAGGCAGTAAGGAAGAGAGAGTAATTTCTAGGCTGTGGGGAAGACTACAGGAGGAGCACATTCAGGGTGGGGAAGTCAGGACTCCCTGCCATGGTTGAGATGGTTTTTAGCCCCCAAATAATGTGAATGTTAAGTGAGCATTTGGAGTTCAGAGGCATCAGGGCTGAAGATGTAAATTCACAAGTCATCAGCATGTACAGGTGGGGTTAGATGTGATTCCCACAAAGGAGTAGAGCTGTAGAAGAGAACAAGAGAAGAGGACTGTACCACAACCTTACCAGGTAGCACTGCTTATATCCCCACTCTACAGATCAGGAAAACAAGCTTAGGTGCTTTCAGTGACTGGCCCAAGGTCTCAGGAAACAGCAGCACTGGAATTGCACCCAGGCAGTCTGACTCTACAAGCTCTACTCCTATCACTTGGCCATAGTAGGCAGGTCCACACAGCAGTGCTGTTTTGGTTCCTTCATGTGCCACAATTTCTCTGCAGGAAGAAGATGACGATGGTCTGCCTAAGAAAAAGTGGCCAACGGTAGACGCCTCTTATTATGGTGGGAGAGGTGTTGGAGGCATTAAAAGGATGGAGGTAAGAGGACAACTTAATGTACACTGACCTATGTACTGACTACTCCCATGCAAGTACCAGCCAGGTGCGACCCTACTTAGCCTCTAGAGATCAGGCATGCTCAGGGCAGTATGGCCATAGACCATACTGACCACTCAATGTCAGAAACCCAAAGCAAATTGCTGAGAACCTGCTTGAGGTCTGGTGGGGATATGGATTGTAAGGCAGAAAGATGGAGAGATGAGAGGGACCGCCTTTTAACTATGCACCCCCATGTCTTACCCACCATGAGTCAGAGCAGGTCACACCCCGGCTCAAACCTCCTCGTGATGTCTTTTCTCACTGAAATAAAATGAGAAGTTCTTACCTGGACCTGCAAGGTGTTTGCATGTGCTATGCCCGCTGCCTGGACAATCCCTCCCTAAATATCCATCCATGTGGCTCACGTTCTCTGTGCCTTCAGTCCTCCCCTTTTCTCTTTTCCCACAGTTTCCCTCTTCTCTGGCCCTCAAAACCCAAAGGAATCCAGGATTGGGTAGCACTCACATTGCAAGTCATTCATGTATTTATCATTCCCATTCTCGAGGGGCAGCATATTTTGTCATTTTGTTTCATTGTATTTTATTTATTTTAGGTTCGTTGGGGAGAAAAGGGCTCCACAGAAGAAGGTGCTAAATTAGAAAAGGCAAAGAATGCAAGAGTCAAGATGCCGGAGCAGGAATATGAATTCCCTGAGCCTCGAAATCTCAACAACAATATGCGTCGGCCTTCTTCCCCCCGGAAGTGGTACTCTCCAATCAAGGTGTGTCTCTCTCTACTCAAAGATCTATCATCAGTCCTGATGAAACACTTACATAGTGAAGAATCAAAATCTTTCCACGTGATAAAATCCCAACCCAAATCCAGCTTATCACAGTGGAACAATGATCTAAAATTATGGACTTGAAAACACAAGTAATTATTTTGTCAATTTCCACTTAATCTGGGTTGAAAACTAGGCTTTTTAAAAATCACCATGGTACTCACTTCAGCGGCATGTATACTAAAATTGAAACAATATAGAGAAGATTAGCATGACCCCTCGGCAAGGATGGCATGCAAATTCATGAAGTGTTCCATATGTTTTTTAAAAATCGGGCCGGGCACAGTGGCTCATGCCTGTAATCCCAGCACTTTGGGAGGCTGAGGCAGGCAGATCACTAGGTCAGGAGTTCAAGACCAGCCTGACCAACATGGTGAAACCCCGTCTGTACTAAAAATACAAAAATTAGCCAGGTGTGGTGGCACGCTATTCAGGAGGCTGAGGCAGGAGAATCACTGGAACCCAGGAGGTAGAGGTTGCAGTGAGCTGAGATCATGCCACTGCACTCCAGCCTGGGTGATAGACCACCAAGAAAAAAAAATCACCATGGCAAAGTAGTGAAATAAACATGGACTATGAGTCAAGTAATTTGGGTAGTAACTGCAGAGAGTGACCATAAATTTCCATAGCATCTCATAACTTCACTTAGTAGACAATCTACTATCTAAGAAAAATAGCAGCATTCTCCTTGATGCTAATCTCTACTCCTTTTGCCATAATATAAGCCCATTCTCTTTTATTTGAGCCTCCGGCCAGTGTATCAGGGCTCACCAGCAAATCTCACTGGCCATGGATCTAGGACTCACTCTTCCTGATTGTAAGCAAATCTTTTTTCTCCACCATCTCTCTTTCCTTCACACCTCCAGAGCTTAAAATCCTCTTTGGTTTATTGGGAAGTGTAAGCCATAGGAGGCAGTTAATGCTTCCTAAAGGCCTCTTTTTTATTTATTTGTTTGCTTTTTGAGACAGGTTCTCACTCTGTCACCCAGGCTGGAAGGCGGTGTTGTGATCTCTGCTCACTGCAGCCTCGACCTCCCAGGCTCAAGCCACCCTCCCGGTCTCAGCCCCACAAGTAGATAGGACTACAGGCACGCACCACCACACCCAGCTAATTTTTTTATTTTCATTTATTTATTTATTTATTTTGAGAGACAGGGTTTCGCCATGTTGCTCAGGCTTGTCTTGCACTCCTGAGCTAAAGTGATCTGCCTACCTCAGCCCCCCAAAGTGCTAGGATTGCAGGCCTGAGCCACTGTGCCCAGCCTGAAGGCCTCTTTCCTATTCTTCTTGGTGCAAATGGTTTTGAATTGACATGATTCAATTAACACCCTCACTCTTTAGCCTTGCCCATAAACATCTGCATTATGCCACTTGTCAGAGAGCACTGGAAAATTTCAGCTGAAAAGACTCTAGACATAATCTGTCCCCACTCTCTGATTTCCTACTGAGATAGGCAAAGTCCTTGTCCTGCTGAAGTCTGGAACCCAAGGCCTCCAACTCAGGGCTACAGACTCCAGTTTCATGCTGCAAACAAAACTGAGCCAATTCTAAGGCCTCAAGTGAAAGACTCAATAGAGCCAGCGCCCGTCGCCATCCATACACAAACACACACACACACACACACACACACACACACACACAGCCTTACCCCTCTTCAATGGCAACAAAGATTATTTTCATCATTTACTGAGTTAATTTGCTAATTTTGGAGCAGCCCTTCTCCAAAATCAAAATAAGTAGCATTTCAGGCAGTGTAGCGAAACATTATTGGTTTCCTCAGCTGAGATAGCTCAGGCTCACCTGAATTGCCACGCATTTCTATTTTGGTTTGTCATGTTTAAAGCAGTGAGATTCCTTTTTTAGGATAAGCCTGCCCCCTGGGGTAATGGCTTGAACTCTGGAAAGATGGGGGCAAAATGCAGCTCGCTTGACTAACAGCTGTTTGCTTCTAATTATTTTCTAATGAAGAACATGCAGTGGCGTGCATGCGTGTGCAGACAGGAAGGAGCCAAGTGGATTCTCAGCCATGAAGAAGAAAGGGGATTTTCTGTTATGCCGTCCTCAGGAATCTGTACCTTGTGACTAACACCACATCTTTGGTTGCAGCCAGGTTTTTGTTTCTGTAATCTTGGACGTTGAGAGAACATTAATTCTGTTTGAACACTCCAGTTTCTGCTTGAGAGCCTATTACTCCTCTATTAAGTGGTGGTTTGGGACTGAATTTGATGAGATAAATAAGTACATGGGCTAATACATTAAACACTCCCAACACCCACTTGGAATTAGTATCAATTCAATGAATATTTGTTGTGCAGCTGCTGCGTGCCAGGCACTGTAGGATGTTGAATATACAGAGGATTTCAAACCTGGGTGAGTGTCAGAACCACCTGAGAGTGCTTTAAAAGATACAGATTCCAAGGTCGACTCAGAATCTCACAGAAGGTTCCAAAAGCACACTGGCTCTCACCACTCGCCCACTTTTTCCCATCAAGTGAAATTCCTTTTGTTCCCAATGCCTCCCTTTCCTAATTTCACTTCCAGACTCCCTGAGCGATACACCTCTATTGCTCCAATTATCACTTCATCCGCAGTCCTGGCTCTTGAGCTTCCTCTTAGTCTCTGTATTAAAGCACTGGCTCTCAAAGGTGGTCCCTGGACCAGCAGCATCAGCATCACCCAAGAACTTGTTAGAAATGCACATTCTTGAGCCCCATCCAAGATCTACTAAATCAAAAACTCTGAAAGTGGGACCCAGCCATCTGGATGTTAACAAGGTCAGTTAAGAAGTTGTCACCCACCAGGCACGGTGGCTTATGACTGTAATCCAGCACTTTGGGAGGCAGAGGCAGGCAGATCACGAAATAAGGAGTTCGAGATCAGCCTGGTCATCATGGTGAAACACTGTCTCTACTAAAAATACAAAAATTAGCTGGGCATGGTGGCAGGTGCCTGTAATCTCAGCTACATGGGAGGCTGAGGCAGGAAAATCGTTTGAACCCAGGAGGCAGAGGTTGCAATGAGCCAAGATCACGCCATTGCACTCCAACCTGGGTGAAAGGGCAAGACTCTGTCTCAAAAAAAAAAAAAAGTTGTCACCAAAGGTTCCAGCCAGCATTCCATAGGAAGTTCTTGGAGGGCAGGAACTGTGGTGCCTGGATTATTAAAATAGGCAAAGAGGGCATGATTGCACTGCAGAGATTTTTCAGGCATCTCAGCAAGGAGAGCCACATTAAAGTTCACACTGGGTCCATTTTTACCACAAGCACAACTTCTGAATTAATGTTAAGTGGTTGGGGATCTGAGTGTCTTGGAGTCAGCTAAAAGGCCAGATGGAAATGACCTAGGATGCCAGTGGACTCGCAGAGCTCTTCAGCAGGACTCCCTCATTAGGATACGCAGAGCATGAATCCTCCCTTTGCCTGGTGGAACAGATAATGCTAATGCTTACTCAGCTCCTTCTACTATAGAGGAAATGCATACATAGCCATTGGGGTGATTACTCATGTTTATGAGCCTTCTCTCCACCAGATTTGACCCCCTGCAGGCACCAGGTATGCTTTGGATCCCCAGTAAACAGTGCTGTACCTGGTTCATCTCTTATTAAAGAGCTGAAGCATGAGCAGTAATTATGAAACCACTCCCCAGAGCATCCAGCCAGTCAAAACACACAGACCATTTTGGCACACTCTGTCCAGGAAAGTGACATTCTTCATGCCATCTCTCTGAAGAGAGAAGAGAAAAAGAGGTTGTTTTAGGTGCAAAAAGGAGGATGGAAGCACAGAAAGAAATTCAAAAGTAATCACATGTGCTCTTTGTCCAGAAATAAGGCAGGCTTGCTTCTGGAATCTCAGATTTCATACTATTTTACACGATGTATAATCCACAATGAGTCCCATGCTAGCCAGAATGCCTAGGGACATTTGCTCAGCCTTGGACAAAACATTTAACCTTACGTGGTACCATAAACTGTGCTTCCCTTTCCTGAACTCTCTCCCTGAACTCGCCGTGGTCCTGATAGGAGGCAGAAAGCACACTGAAAAGAACTGAACTAACAGGTGTAGGCGGAGCTAAGGGAACCCACAGGGATGGTGAGGCACCCAGGAGCTGGCAACAGCAAGAGCTATTACACCTGAAGAGCACATGGGGAAATGGTGTTACTGGGTTCTGGGAACAGCCGCACCCTGCAAAGAGACTACTCAACAGGAACTGTTTCTTTAGTCAACAATCTAAATCCACTCCACCACCTGTTTTTATATGACCTGCAAAGAATGATTTTTACATTTTTTAATGGTTATGTAAGTAACTATATAATGTTGCCTCTTGGCCTGAAAATCCTAAAATCTTGACTCTCTGGCTTTTTACAGACCAAGACCAAAGGGCAGCTAGGTGATACAGAGGCAGGCTTCCAAGGCATGGAGAAGGCAGGCAGAGAATGGATGGGGGCAGGCGGAGAATGAATGGGAGCTGGCAGGTCAGGGAGAGTGACCCATCCACTCACTGCCTGCCTTCTATCTCCACTATAAGCAAGGAGAACAGCTCCACCTCGCACCAACTCTCAGCAGGTATTGGAAAGACTCCTGGCTCCCCAGTGAAAGGAGCCAGAATCATATACTTAGTGAATTGCATTGCGTTAGACTCACTGGTTCCCATAAAATGGAGTTTTTGAGAAGCAGGTGAGCACATCTGCCAAGCAAACCCAGAGAGAACACATGGAGGGAAGAAGTCCACAGTGGGCTCTTCTCCACCCACCATCTCCCCATCTAATTTAAGGCACTGACCACACCAACCACACCTCCCCCCTTCCTCATTCCAGACTCATGATCAGGAAATTTTCCCTGATATTTAGCCTGCATTTTCCTTTGCTTGGTTTTCACCCCTGGATTTACAATACCCCGTGCTTCTCATTAAATTGGGGCTGATCATTTCAGACAAATGAAGTCATGCCCAGCTATATGGGCAAACTTTTCTTAAAAACCAAAAGATAAAAAAGCACAACAAAACCCTGTGTATGCACACACTCATGAGTGTGTGTGTATCTGTGTGTACGGAAAGTTTCCGTTATCCATTAAATCAATTAATTTATTTCCTTTGAGAGAAAGCCTGGGTCACACTATTTACCATGTTACTTCCTTTTTTGAGACGGCATCTCACTCTGTCACCAGGCTGGAGTGCAATGGTGAGATCTCAGCTCACTGCAACCTCCACCTCCCAGGTTCAAGCAATTCTCCTGCCTCAGCCTCCTGAGTAGCTGGGACTACAGGTGCTTGCTACGACACCCAGCTAACACAGCTAATTTTCGTATTTTTTAAGTAGAGACGGGGTCTCCCCATGTTGGCCAGGATGTTCTCGATCTCTTGACCTTGCGATCTGCCTGCCTCAGCCTCCCAAAGTGCTGGGATTACAGGCGTGAGCCACCATGCCTGGCCTACCATGTACTTCAAGGTATAAAAAGTCAGGTGTCAGTTTATAGTGGCCTCATAAGTTGAACTACTCCCAAAATTCTCAATCTCTATCTTCCAACTGGCTAAGGCAGACAAACCACAAGAAAATATTAAAATGCTGCCTTAAAAAAAAAAAAAAAAAAAAAAAAAAAGAGGAAACTGCA
>CAUYLG010051760.1:0-105793 GCA_963573385.1 Cacajao melanocephalus | reverse complement strand
TTTTTCCCACAATACGGGCCCCCAATATAAACAATTTTTTTTTTTTTTTTTTTTTTTTTTTTTTTTTTTTTTTTTTGAGACAGAGTTTCATTCTTGTTGCCCAGGCTGGAGTGCAATGGCGCAATCCCAGCTCACCGCAACCTCCGCCTCCCAGGTTCAAGCGATTCTCCTGCCTCAGCCTCCCAAGTACCTGGGATTACAGGCATGTGCCACCATGCCCAGATAATCTTTGTATTTTTAGTAGAGACAGGGTTTCTCCATGTTGGTCAGGCTGGTCTCAAACTCCCGACCTCAGGTGATCCACCCGCCTCGGCCTCCCAAAGTGCTGGGATTACAGACGTAAGCCACTGTGCCCGGCCTGAGATACCCCATATCTACCAGCTGCTCATTTGTAAAACTCCATAAGATCATCAAGCACATCACCAGCTTTCAAATTCATCATCTGAATGACCCCATAAGACGGGCAGATCCAAAAACAATGTTCAACATTCTGTTTTCCTTACAAACTCATTCATGTTAAGGTCACTGCTAAAATGTATGTGTGTTCACTGAAAGGATAACACATGAAGCCATTAGCTATTTTTATGCTGGCATCTGGAAAAAGGCAGGGTGCTGATGGAATTGAGCATAGGACAGGAAAGTTTTAATATGGGGAAGGAGGAAGGAAAAGGCTCGAATTGGTAGGGATAGGCCTAGTCGAGGTACTGGGGTGACAGGGAAGGGAACATCAGGATGTTATGTGACGTCAAAAAGAGAAGATAAAAGGACATGAGGAATTAAGTTTGGTCCACACCAAAATGTTGCCAAGGGTCATCTTAAAATGAGAGCTTTCAACTAAGTTGGAGATGAGGCTCTTGACCGACCACTACATTGGAAGCCAAGAGACTTGCTTATAGGGTCAACACTAGGGCAAGGCAAGTGAGGCTACACTTATGCCTTCTTGAATTTTTACCCTTAGTGCTTCACCTGCCTCACCTTAGCTCAAGCTCTGCTTGCTTAGATTCCAGTCTTGTTTCTGATTCTAAACTAACTGTGTAATATTGAGTAAGTCACTTCCCCTGTCTAAGTACCACCCCTCAAACCCGAGAAGCTCCACTTTTACCTGTCTCAGATATTGGGCTTCCATAAAAATTTCATTTGAAAAGAGTTACAGAGCTTTAAAAATTGTATCCTACTTGTCTGAGTCATCTGTAAGAGTACTAGCCTGTAATGCTGTGTTTCTGTGTCTAATAATTGCAAGCTACAGGAGTTTTCATGGGCCACTGTAAGCCTTTCTTTATCAACCTGAAAATATTGAAAAGGCAATTTCTAGCATAGGCTACTGGACAAGTATTGAATTATCCTCTGGGAAAGACCAACTTGCCTCTCTAGAACATTTTGAGAGGGCCAGTAAACTCTTTTGGTGCCTTGTGGCAAACCCTCTGAGAATCCCAGCCAGGAACAAATTGCTCTAAGTGTCAACACTCATGAGAAGCCAGTTCATCAATATCAGCAACTTCCATCATTTTGGGGACTGCTAAAAGACCCTGTCAGAAGTACAAATGATGTGGCTCTGAGAGATCCAGTCCAGGTTCACAGCTGACCGCAGGTGGTGATAACCTCTGCTGGAAGATGCACAACAGAAACAAAATTATCCTCAACTATATTTTCTTGGGTGTCTTTCTTATGAATTTCCATATGTCAATATCCTATTTATTGTTCTGTGTTTTCAGATCAAATACTAAATGTGTTCGGCATGGAGTGGTTTTTCACTTGTTTATACATTGAACAAAATCCTTGCCTTCTTTCCCTCTGTGAAAATGATTTTGACAATTATATATTTGAGATCTTTTTGTATCTGATGCCATCCCTGTCATGAGGTCAACTTCATAGTTGCAGATGAATCCCCCGGGAACAAACTGAAATAGAGATTCACATGCAAGAAGTTTATTGGGTGGTCCTCTCATTATCAACAATTGTGGGAAGAAGAGAAGGATACAGGTTTGGGCACAAGGAGAAAATGAGCTATGTTGCAGTCATAACAAAGCCTTGGCTTACCCTTCAGGGGAGATCTGAAGCTAGGATGACTTACCTTTAGAGTTACCTCACCAAGGGTATAACGGTTGTGCCTTTCTATCCCATGGCAATCATTTATTGGATGCAGGACACCCCAGGAAGGGGTCATAACCTTAAGCCACAACTTTCCCAACAACTGAAGGAGTAAGTTCTATGGTGCTGAAGGAGGATCTGGGTGGTACAACACAGTATCCACCACACTACACTTTACCAAGATGGTCACACCTTATTTGCCAAGAATAGCCCAACCACCAGTCCAGTAGGATTAAATTGGTCATAGCTGCAGCCCAGTTCTTCATCCATAATTGCTTTCCCACTCTTTGCCACAACCTATGTTATGTTGGTATAATGCAGATGAAAATCTAGCATTCAGTCACTTACCTATATGATAACTACCATTCTTTAAAATGAGGAAGAAGAGGAAGGTGATTAGCAATAGCAGTCTGGAATCAGAATGAGAGAATTTGCTGCTCAAATAAAAGCAGTGTGCAAAATTGGGCATATTAAAGCTCTCAGAGAGTGGATGACAATTCTGAAGCTGCTAAAACAGCAGGCTTATTTTTACAAAGCCAGGGCTTTGTTACGTACCTCCCCTCCTACAAGCACCAATGCCTGTTTTTTTTCTCTGCCTCCCTAGTCAAATTTTTCTCTTTTTTTCTCCCTCAAGCTCACATTTACTCTCTTTGGTCAGCTTCATCAGGAAACAGTCAAACCAGAATAAATTAGGTATGAAAACAAATAAAAGATTTCTTGGGCTGCTCAGTGACATGTACTGAACTGAGGTGACCATTCCCCCCAGGGTTCTATAGTACACAGCCACATGCTTAAGCAAACACAGAGAAGCTCTGCATGGTAAAAGACACTGCAGTATTCAGCCACAGTTCTGACTTGCTCAAAAAATGTGAGCAAGGCTCACAGCCCAGGAGGCCGCAGACATGCCCTCACTAAAAAATCAGTGTGCTTTTTCTACTTAATTTTTGAATAGGTAATACATTAACATGGTTCAAAGAACAAAAGTATAAAAAGATCTGTAAATCAGTGTTTAGTAAAAGGTCTCTCATTTGTGGCAGTATGCAGCCTACAAAGGAGCACGCATCCATCATCTATGTCTTCCAGAAGCCTATGTTCTGAGAGGACAGCATGAGTTGCACTTCTTTTTCATCTTTATTGTTTTTGTACTTACAGAAAATAATGCCTGCTTCCTGTAAAAGGGCCAAATTTTACATAAATAAATGACAGTGAAAATAAAAGTTCTTGGTAATCCTACACCTCAGAGATAACTCTGCTAATTTCTTCAGATTTTTTCCATACATATAGAAACATAGGGTTTATCTACAAAAATAGAATTATAACATAAATGCTATTTTACAGCTTGTTTTACCTGTTACATATTATATATACTGCAGAAATCTTTTCTTGTTAGTATATACAGATTGAGCTCTCTTAAACAATAGTATTGTGTGTATATTTACTATAGTTTGTTTATCCAGTTTTATTTTAAAATTTTAAATGTCTGTGATATAATTCTTTAAACCCGTTTCTCCATTGCTTATAATTAATTTACCATTAATTTAAATCTACTCGTTTCTGGAGTAATTAATGAGAAGTCAGTAAAAGAGGTTTCATGGGCAAAGAAGATTATCCAGAAAGGTCTGTAGGTGTAGACAGATGTGCCTGTTAAAGGGACAGACAAGTGTGGCTGCCTGAGTACTGAATAAGTGAGTGAGACCATTTTCCAGATTTGAATGAATTTGACAGTAGGGGAGAAGCGGGGACTGGAATGGGGTGAGGGATTAAACAAAGGGAGATAAAAGCAGGTTGGAATGGAATAAATCTTGATACATGGATGGTAAGTCTACAAAGCAAAGATTTTTATGGAGAGAACTGACATGTTTTAGTTGAATCCAAGCTTGATACTAATTAACAACATAATGTGGCTATTTAAAAATGTTGGCAAAGGCTGCTAAAATAACAACCCATGTCAAAGCAAGCAATAATCTCCTTGTCATCCACACTGATCAGACCACTTTGGAATGATGAGGATCAATAAAATATTGACAGATATCCATAGGAGAGAGCGAACAGTGAGGGAACTTGTCATCATGCCATAAAGGTAACAATGGAAGGACTGGGACATCTTTAGCCCAAGGAAAAGAAGGTCAAGGGGAAACATGCTAACTGCCTTCAAAAATGTGAAGGACTGTCAACGTGAAAAAGGGGTTAAATTTGCTCTGTCATCCCGAATTGTGGAATAGGACCAATGAGTAAAGACTGCTAGAAGGCTGATTTTGATTCAACACATGAACACCTACGTTTGGCTAAAGGGCCTTTAAAAAAAGTTTAAATATGTTAAAAACTCTGTCCACTTTCATTAACATTATTATTTAGCGAATGCTTTATTCATAAATAGTACAAAAGTAAAATTCAACCCAGTCCTTGATAAAGTTTCATAAATTCTTAATTAGTGAGATTCAAACTAATGAGGCTTTATCGTATACTGCTTAAGAAAGATTTTCAAATGCCTTAATTTCTTTCTTCCTATGTTTATTTCTTAATCCCATGCCTTGGCCTACCATGTGCCCTCAACTCCCACTGAAACAGAGAGCATATCAACAACTGACAGGAAAAGTGTAAATCTGAGAAATAAATATGCGTGGTTGGTTTAAAAAGAGAAAGAATTAACATTTAAAGCAATGGTAATTTACGCTGACCTGTAATTTTGAGCTCCTGTGCTGAAATTGCTCATTTGAAAATTACCAAGTGCTTGGGTTTCATTTGTGACCTTCTTCCTGCATACACCCAGCACACAAAGGAGTCATAATGACCGGCTGAGTCACTGCTGCCATCTCCCTGAAGCGAGTTCTCCAAATGTCAATACCATTTTCTATGGTACAATGAAGAAAATTCTGAATTGTAGCCTGCTTACACTACAGGGTGAGCCCAAAACAGCACAGAATCTGGAATATGCTCAAAGGGCAGCGCAATCCTCTACCATTCTCTACTCCTCCACTCATCAAATCGCTATGGCACAGATCATTTTGACTTTGCAAATCATCCCTATCACCCACTCCCATTAGTTATTACTTGACTATAAATGAAAAACTATTTAGGTTTATGGGAAGGAACAAGCTGCTTTTGGCAATATCCCAATAAAATTATGTCTATAGTTGAAGTTATACTCAGATATGGATTCAAACCAGAAGCAAAACTATAGATACAATATAATATTAGTGACATGAATACTCTAAAAGACCAGCATGTAGAAAACTCTTGTGCTATTCTTATGGATTATACTTTAGATATTCTGTTCTTCCCAACTTCTTAAACCCTAACTCCAGAAAGGTTAGCCAAAACTCATGCATCAGATCTTTTCTCTTTTTCTCCTGCAACATAGATCCAGGGTAATAGCAGCTAACAGTTATCTCATGTAAATTAGATAGAAAGGAGCCAGGAATTTCTGGTAAATTTAATTGAGAAAGCAATGAACTTTTCCATAATGTTGTGATCGAGAGATCACCAATATGATATCTTTGTTATAAACTGCATTTTTCGGGTTTTCATAAAATTATTTTACTTGGGAGACATAATTTACCTTGTTGGATAGTCCTATCCATGTAAGGAGAAGCCGTATTATAATAAGGCTCTATCTCTACTAAAGTTATTTCTAACTTGGCAGAATGCTTATATTTATCTAGAAGATGAAATCAATGAGCTTCAACTGCAGCAAGAAAATGGCAGGCAGTTGTAAGAAGTTCTTGATTTTGTTCCATAGATATTTTGATAATGCATGTCAATATAAACAATTAGATAATATAATCTAGCTGTGAACTCTCATGTAGACACTTGATGCCTGGTGCCTAAAAGTTTTAGAGTCCTCTTTCCTTTACAACAAAATGAAAGTGCCAACTGTCTGGAGGGTTAAGGCTGAGGTTATGATTAAGCCTGCTTTCCATAATGGATAAGGTTCAAAGGCACCTGATGGACTGTGAATAGAAATTCAGTAGAATCTTTAATACCTACAGAAAGATTTTTAAATCACTGCAGCTGTTTTTCCTTCCTTCAGGATTTTCCATCCTCCAAGCGATTATGGAAGCAGCAGTGCAAAACAACTGGCAAGTGACAGCAAGGTCTGTGGGAAACATAAAGGACGTCCAAGAATTCAGGCGCATCATTGAAGAAATGGACAGGAGGCAGGAAAAGCGATACTTGATTGACTGCGAAGTCGAAAGGATTAACACAATTTTGGAACAGGTACGTTTGAGATTTATCCTACTGCCAGCCAACATGTTAAATTATCAACCTGAGGCAGCTCCCGTATCTGCTAATAAATTAAGTAGCCAACAGACTAAACGTGCCAACAGTTTTTGATAGTCCCTCTAATCCTTTTTTCCTCCCCAGTGGCTACAGGTGGGGGGGGAGGGAAGAAAAGAGAAGAAAATCTGAGCTGTTGAAAATTGCATACCATGATTAATCTGGAAGTATTTGCAATTTAATGCTACCTATCAGATAAACATACTCCTCCACACCTCCGTTTCATAGACAACTGACTTTCAAAGTAATCCCTTTCCTTTCCCATACCTTCTTTCCAACAGGGAACAGACAAGGGACTAAGCAGTGCAGAAGGATAGGGTTTTTGTTTCAGGAACCTCATTTCTGGAATATGTACTATTTCCAGATCGTTCCTAAGGTCACCATCCATTCTTGATGACTATGGGTCGACAGACCGTCAGGACAGTACTCACCAAGTTTTGAATTTGCCTATATTTTTGCAGATTATCCCTCTAGATCAGAAACGGGGTGGGGGGGAGAGAGACAGAGAGAGATAGAGAACAATTTAAGACCATTTTTAAGTAAGAAGTGGCATATGAGAAAAATATTTATGGTTTTAAAAATAGAATTCAATGGGCCCGAACACATTCATTATTAGGCTTGGATATTTAAATTTAAGACCAAAAAATATTAGAAGAAATGTTTCACCCCAAACCAGATCTGTCTGGGGTAGAGTCAGGCTGAAATATGAAGAAAGTTTATTATTTTCCTTAGAAGTTTCAATTTGCCAGTTAATAACAAAGTGCCCACATTGCCATAAACAAAACTGTAAGGGAAACATTTTCATTCTAATTCAATCCCAGTGTACCTAGGGCCAAAACAGCTTCAGCGATTGAAATTGTAGTGAGCAGCTATTGCCTGGGAGAGCTGTTTAATAGCAAATTAAATATTAATAATTTGTCAGATATGCCCCCATAAGAAGAGAAATGCAAAAAACAATAGGTGACAAAAGGGAAGAGAAGGAAGGAAGGGAGGAAAGGAGAAAGAGAAGGAGGAAACTTGCTGACTCTGTATCACAGAAATACAAAGTGTCCTCTTGTTAAGATCATCGTTACCTCTAGTGAATCAAACTTCACAGAAAATCTAGAGCACTAGCCCGGTTAAATCAAGTTTCTCAACTAACATTCTCTTGAGCTACGCAAATGATCTACCTGCCCCTTCCCGCCCCACCCCCAGGAAAAAAAAAAAACACCTTCCTTTGATTTTCTTAGATCTTGAAAGTGAAAAATCAGGTCAGTGATGTTGGTGTATGTACTACATGCCCTCTAAAATTTTATACCAAAATAGCCTTTTAGTGGGTGACCTACTTAATAGCCCAAAGCAGAAGAACATCCTCCTTGTCATACTTTGTTTTTCTTCTTTTGTATTAGTGACTTTGGCTTCTTAGATATCTTATATTCTGTTAAAGTCTTTTGGATTTTACAGAACTTTATACTGCAGTCTCGGATTTTTCAGCCTTATGTAATAGAAGAAGCAGTGGGTAGAGCTCTGAATTCTATATAATTGTGGGACCTTGGGCACTTAACTATGCCTCGGTTTTCTCATCTACATAATGGAGAAAATAAAATTTTCTCTAGATCACATGGTTTTTATAATTTTTAAGTAAGAAGTGGCATATCAGAAAAATACTTATGGTTTTAAAAATAGAATTCAATGGGCCAAAACATATTCATTATTAAGCTTGGATATTTAAATTTAAGAGTAAAAAGCATAAAATGCTAGAGAAAAAAATAATCATTATTACTAGACACTTTAAGGAAAACTAAACTAGCGTCATTTAAAAACTCTATTCTCTCTTCATGTCATACTTCTCCATCTTCCTTTCTACTGTATGCACATTCACAGTATCCTTTAAAATATTTTCTATACAATGTTTCAGGAAATATTGTTCAAAGAAAAGTTTTAGCAACATCTAGGTAAGGATAGGGAGTTACTTTCATTCATTCTTTTTCCCTCTTTCAAAAAATTGTCATAAAACCATCAACTCATGATTGTTTTCTCTGCCATTTAAGGTGTTCTTACTACGCCATAAATTCCATGAGGGAAGGACTAGGTTTATCCCTTTCACTATTATATCTCCAGTGTCCAACAGAGTAAGTAGCATATAGTGTTGGATGAATGAATGGATAGATGGAGACCGAACAAGTACATTTCGGAAGTTTCACTGCAATTTTGCTGTATTTCCATCCAGAGGCAAAAAGTACCTACAGCTACATGATGTGATTCTTATTAACGTATGCATTTTCTCAAAGGTGTGGCTTTCTGCCTAAGCTTATTCCAATGATATAGTGAATTTGCCATGATTTCTTTATATGAAAATAAATTTTCATTAAACAAATTATTTAAATTAAGCAACAACTTCAACATGTTATATCTTTATAGAAAACATTTTTAAAAGCCATTTCTAAAATACAGAGGTATCTATCACCTTTCTCATTGGCTCGTAACCAGTCTTTTGGTAAACTTATCATAGTTCAATATACAGACCCTGATTAGAATGATAGCATTTATAACTCAATCAATATTAAGTTCTTCCTAGAGATGCTCCCATCCTACAAGGGTGTATTAAGCTCTGTTTGAGATTATTACTTTTATGAAAGGAAACTTCTACAGTCTCCCACAAAATGATAATTCATACCACTATCTGAGGTAGAAGTACCTGTTACACCACTCACTATAACTTGGGCATAAATTGAGTTTACATTGCACTCTATTTCCAGTGAGTGTTAATGAAAATGCCTCAACGTGGTGCAATTTTAAAATATAAGCAGGTCTTCAACATAGTGTTATATAGCATAACCTCCCCATGTCATGATATAAGTTCTGGTTTTCCTTGTGAATATTCAGACACATAAGGTAAATAAAAATTCTTTCAATATTTTTTCCCCAAAGCTCCTTTTTTTTTTTTTTTTAACTCTTTCAACCTTTGAGATTACATTAGGAGAAAATTTCAATTAGGCACCAGTCTGTCTTTCATATCTCTATTTAATAATCTACAAGAGAAGCATTCCAAATTTACAGATATAAGAATTAACATAGAAAAGGACAGCACTAGAGAGAGATGAAAACATGAAGGGTTGGTAGGGTACACAGAGAATATTTAGAGACTGGATATCCCGAATCCAAGAACTAAGAGCACTTTCCATAAGAAGGTTCAGGTGTAATAGGGTGAATGAATCATTGGCCTGACCCAATATAGCATTCCTATTACTATGTTGTGCTTATGAAGCTCTCCTCACTGGTGGACAGCTGCCTTGCTTAATTCAGTGACTGATCTAAACATTAATTTTTGAAGAGGTTGCCTTTCTGAGAGTTATCTATTTGTTACTGAAGAGATCCTCCACCACAGTCGTATATACCTTATGGCTTTGTTGCACCTTTCATGTCTATTCAGAGAAGCAGCATAACAGCGTTTCAGAGCATGGATTCTGGAGCCAGTCTGCATGGATTCTGTCACTTACTATCTTTGTGACCTGAGGCAAGTTATTTAATTCTCTGTGCCTCCATTTGTTCCTAGTAAAATGAGAGTGATAACTGTACTATGATGAGTTAATACACGCAAACTATTTAGAAAGGTTCCTGACACATAGTGTTTATATAGTGTTTTGATGCCAAAACGAAGTGTTTTCACATAGATAATCTCATTTGACGCTCACTATAGGAGGCAGGCAGAGCAGATAGGTTTTATTCCAAATTTGGAGATGATAAATTGAAACTTGGAGACATTTATAGGACTTGTTTAAATGTAACCCTGTGCTCAATCCTAGTAAGTGGCAGAACAAGGATAAAACTCAAGTCTTCTGATTCCTCATACAGTTCTCTTGCCCTTACACGGCACCACCTCTTTTAATTTTTAAGTCACTCATTAAACAAATATTTATCCAGTGCCAAACCTTGGATTTGGACTGCTTATCAGGTTAAATCTTCAAACAGTTACAAAGCAATTAGAGAAGATCCAAAGAAGAGCAGCAAACATATGATTAAAGTGTTAGAAAATGGGGCCTGCGAGGAAAGGTTAAATGAGTTGAGGTTGTTTAGTCTGGTGAAAGAGAGCCAAGAGGCAGTTTAATCACCTTCTCAAGTATAAAGAGTTATCATAAAAAGGGCATTGACCAACTGTTCTGCATGCCTAAGGACAGTACCAGAGCAAATGAGCTTAACTAGACTAGAGAGAGAGTGAGCATTAGAAATGACTCATTATAAAACAGAGAGGAAATGAAGACAGTAAAATCTCACCAGTTTAGGCTATATGAAGGTGAGGCCATACTGAATTAGTGAAAAGTCAGATCTAGATGTGTCTTAACATTGTTTTCACGAATATACAAATATTTCGAATTAATCCTATGTGTTGGCAAGTAAATATTCCTATAGAAGACTTATTTAGTAAATAGATAAGAGTATTTCCTAATTTGTCTATTCATTATATATTTAAAGGCTGTCCCCTTAAAAAGGTTTGCACATTCCCCCTTCAGTCTTAACCGTGTTTCTCTTTATTCCATAGAAAATTTACAGTTACGTCTCAACATATCCTCTGCCTAAATTATAGTATGTGCTAATTTAGTGGGGCCCAAACTAATATGTTTCAATGTTCTACCTAAAATATTACATAATGTATGATTTCCCTTTGAGATATTCCAGCCTAAAATCCCTTCACTTCATCATGGATGATGTGAAGGTAGCATTTCTTAAAGACAGATTTCTGAAGCAGGTCAATCCTTTAGGTAGATTTCATTTCAGAAACCCTGGCTGTCACTTTGGAGACAGTAGTTTTAAGAAATGAAAGTAAGTCAGGTTCCTAAATAAAACAGTATAAGCAAGATGAACAACTTAGGGGTCCTTCTAAAGTATGAGACTGTAACTCAATGAGGAGAGTGCTCACATTTCAAAATATGTCTAGAAATCGTGGTCACTAGAGCACTGTTGCCTACAGCTGGACCTAGGACAAGTGAAGCAAAAATGTTATAGCTACATGCTTGCTCCCTGCGTCATCCTCACTCAGCAGATAGTGGTACTGCCCAGTTCCTCTCCACTTTGTTGATCCATTTATATTCCAGCCCTTAACTCTCAATGTTCCTTGTAGAATATTGAGCTGACTTAACAATCCAAAAGAGAGTTTCAGTTAGCATTCTTTCTTTTCTTTCTTTAATTATAATGTAAGTTCTGGGGTACATGTGCAGAACATGCAGGTTTGTTACATAGGTATACATGTGCCATGGTGGTTTGCTGCATCCATCACCCAGTCATCTACATTAGGTATTTCTCCTAATGCTATCCCTCCCCTATCCCCCCACCCCCTGCTCCCTCCCCTAGCCCCCAACCCTGTGTCCATGTGTTCTCATTGTTCAACACCACTTATAAGTGAAAACATGCAGTGTTTGGTTCTCTGTTCTTGTGTCAGTTTGCTGAAACAAAAAAAAAAAAAAAGAGCCTGCATAGCCAAGACAATCCTAAGCAAAAAAAAAAAAAAAAAAGCTGGAAGCATCATGCTACCTGACTTCAAACTGTACTACAAGGCTACAGTAATCAAAACAGCATGGTACTGGTACCAAAACAGAGATGTAGACCAATGGAACAGAACAGAGGCCTCGGAAATAAGGCCACACATCTACAACCATCTGATATTTGACAAACCTGACCAAAAACAAGCATTCTTTCTTTTTGGAATATTTCGTTTGCCATATAATTGAGTAAACACAAGCTTGGAAATCAAATAGACATGATTTCCAGTTTTAGCTCCCTGATGTCCTTGTTGTGTGGCATCGGGGGAGGTGACAGTTTCTTTGAGGCTCATTTTTCTCAGCCTAAAAGACAGTTTCACTACCTTCCTTTCATGACTGTTGTGAGGATCAAATCAGATTATATGTAGAAAGCACTGGGTACAGTGCTTGGCACTCAGTAGGTACTCAGTAACTGATAGGTGTTTGCAAACCATAGCTGTTTGCTCATGAGTGGTGAGTTTCTGTGCTCATGAAAATGAGTTATTTGAGAACTACTGCTGAAGAACAGTGTCCTTGTGGCTTCCCCAAGATACCAGTTCAATCTAAGGTCATATCATGAGAGCAAAGTCTGAGAGTTGGGCTATTCTCAGGGCTAATATGAGTTTAGCATGTTAGAAGATCACTCTGTTTTTTTTTTTCTGTGATATAACACTGTGTAACACATGTTGATTGATAAGCTCAAGAACTATTTGAGGATTAACTAGATTTTTCAGCATCACCTAAAATAATTAAAGGCACTAAAACCTTGAACCACATATGCTAACTGGGCATTTTTAATAACAAATACATATCTATAGAGAGAGAGTGCTTACTATATTTCAGATATTACTTTAAGTAATGTATGTGTATGCATGTGTATGCTTATATATCTCATATGAGTTAATCCTCATATTATCCCTGTAGGTAGATGGAATTATTTCCATTTTACAGACGAGGAAATTGAGACTTAGAGGTCATGCAACTAATAAGTTGTGGAGAAGGCATGTGAACACAGGGAGTTTGACACCGGATACTGTTAATCACTGCTCTAATTGGCCTTGCATCTGACAGAATTTTCCAATCAGAATAGATTCAACCAGAAGTTATGAGTTAAGCATCCTGATGAGGCTTGTAGTGGCTTTGTTTATGCAACAAGCATTTCACAGATATTTTCTTTACTTCATAAGGAACCATAGCCCATTAACACATGGAATTGAAAATACGCCCCTTCCACCTACCCTTTGGTGAAGAGCTCATTTATGATCAACAGATTCATTTACTTATCATGCCAAAACCATCTAACTATAGAATGGGCCCCACAAGGATAGGAATATATTATGAGGGGTAGTTTCTCAGAGTGGCATGTATGTGTAACTAGCATTGCCATCTGTGTGCATTTCTTCTCAGGTAAAGAACCACAACTGATACCAAAAACTGTCCTAGTCATTGCTCATTTCCCCATTCTCTTGCTAAGGAGTAACCTGAATATAACTGGGAAAGTCTAGCAGGTACACTGCCCCTTCTCCCCATCAGTACCAAGAAAACCAAGTATAAAATAGGACTGGTTGTGAAGAAGCATAAGTGCCCATAGAATAAGTATTTGAGGTGGGTACTTAGCTTTTCTGGGCCACTAGACTTGAGCAGAAGTGCTCCAAGGAGGCATGCTCCTCCCTCCACCCACCATCACCCATAGACCCAAGTGAGAGAGGTTGCTGCCTTGCCATGCTTTAGAGGGTTTCTTATACAACAAACATTGAAACACAAAGCCTTTTTTTTTTCTTTTTGGTCTTAAGTGTTTTTCTGAAAGGTTAGTAGCTGGTTTAGCCTCAGAGGGAAAAGAAAGAATGACACAAAAGCCAAACTGGGCACCCCAGAGCAGAGGTCATAAGCACAGGGAGTCAAGGGGTAGAGAGCGGGAAAAGGTGGCTAGCGTAGGGATAGTGAGGTAGAAAATGACAACTTATACCACAGGAATCAACAGAAAAGTTAACTATTTTTGTTTAAAACTGGCCTTCTCAAATTACTCAAAGTGGAGTGCCTTGGCAGATAAATTTCTCCAGATAGCTGCAGTCCCCCTCTCTGTGCTATTTGAATGATGTCGTTTGTCAGAAAAAGTGACCTGTAGAAGAGGGATACATGGTGTTTATGGCTTATTGAAAAACTTGCCAGGTCCACCTCATCTAAACTTCAGGAGGGTTTAGTCATTACCCAGAAGGTCTGAGCCCTGGGCCTAGCTTCCACCCTGCCCTGCTTTGCCCTGCCCCAACAGATTTGTATACCTCACAGGTAGTAGAGCTGGCCTTAGGGGAGCCTGAGTCCTTTCCCTTCTGGGTCTTTTTCAGGGAGTGGGCTGCACGACCCTGGATGAATACATGGGCCAAGCCAAGGTAGACCTTGTTTTAAGACTTTCATCATGTAGATATATATTATGTGGTCCTTCATTTGTACTCTTGCCACAGGCCCCAAAAATGTTAGGGGTAAACCTGTTCCTATTCACCCATATCTCTCATGGCCTAAAAACATAAATGTCCCTTTTAAAATGTCCAGTTTATTCCTAGAGAGTAGGTTTTTCTGAACTTTCTAGTCTTATTCAATGTAAATGTAGCTTATCCAGTTACCACTCATGATATTTGCATAGTGAGGCAGGGTTGATAAGGGTGCTTTTTCACAGTGATAAAATATCTTCCCGCCTTCTTTAAATGCTATAGAAAGTTAATCAAGCATCTGGTAGAACTGGAATAGAGAGTAATGTTTATCCTACTTATCCTATCTCTCAGGAGTGGGTACAGGCTGCACTTAACAGCCTTTTTGATACCCTCATATATTTTGCTTATTCCATAGTATTCTCTTTCATCCTACCCAAGTCTGAAAAAGAAGATGGTCAGGAGCCATGGTTAAGGTAAATTATAAATTTGGAGGGACAGGGATACAGAAGTAAATTATTCAAACTTTTCTTCCTCTTCTCCACACCTACTGACACAACTTACCCTGAAGCACTAAGTCTGATCAAAATCTTTTCAATGCTAGAGTTTATCTAAAACATTTTCTACACTTAGGATTCTAAAGTTCTTCTAGAGACCTGCTTTCAGAGACATGGTTATAAGCAGAGAGTTAAACAGTCTTCCGCCACTACATAGTAGTGGTTCTATGCTTCACTTAGGTCTGTGTCCTCCATGACATTCAAATTATATGGTGGGTTGGGTACTAGATGACAGACAGTACACCCTAAAGCAAATCAGGATGTCATTTCTTTACCAGCCTGTGTCTAGTGGTGGGCTGGGTGAGAAGTTTTCCAGCATCTTCAAAAGACAAACACAAGTAAAGGATATGACAGATGTTATTACCTGGATTTCAGAGGGCAATCTGAGTTCATGCCCCCATGAGAGAAACAAGGAATGGGATCTCTTGGAGTAGATGAGTAATTTCTTAGCTACCTAAGAAATCACTGAATATTCAGGAGGTAATTCATAAAGAAAAAGAAAGGCAAATGGGATCAGACCTCCAGAATGAGCATTGTAATTTACAAAGAAATTCTCCCAGACAAAAACCAGCCAACTGTTCCTAGGTTAGGCATCACACAAGGGCTTATAGTCAGAATACTATGCTAGGCACTATTGGGAGAAACAAAAGTTCTTTTTAAAATATATGTAATAGACCTTAGCAATGTGATTCAAGTCAGAGAGCAGCATCTTGACAAATGCAAAATAATATATCAAAAACTAGGTATGTAAATGCTGGTAGAATGAAAGAAATTAGAAAAGCCTAGAGCTTATTTTTGCATATGATTAAATCAATCATTAAATGTAAGGTGAAAGTGTTCCTAGTACCTATAATATCTCTCCATCTTCTTCTCCCAAGTTCATATTAAGGACTATATGTAAAAGAGGAGATCCCATTCCTCTTTGCTTTTGCTGCTTCCTAATTTCCTAATGGTAAGCTTCCAGAGTAGATCAATACATAACCAAACATGTCCACTGGCCTTCCTTCATCTCTTACTGTATTTTACTAGGTTGTTCCCTTTTTCCCCCACCTCCAGCCATTCAAGGTGTCTCTCTGTAAGTTGAATGTCTTATTCTGCCTTTTCAAGGACACTCTTTGTTACCTAACCTACCATGGTGTCCAAATCATCGTCATTATTTCTTAACCTAATGACATAGCAATTTGATGCTATTACTTAACACTTATTGGGCTACCCGAATTAATATTCTGAAGCAATAATGCACCCAAAACTACAGAATGGTGTCCCAGAAGCAAAACCTATTGTTGGATTTCTTAAAGATGTTCATTGGAAACATGGTTTATCTTAAGCCTAATCTAGTATCTCTAGGCCCTAAGCAAGTGAGACTCTGTGCTTGCAGTAAAATCCTTCAACAACGTATGTTAGGTGACTTTGACACTCACTGACAGCCTTAAATAAACTTGTTCTATAACTGCAAAGATATTTATCCTAGGAGTTAGTAGCAGACATCAGTATTCTATATTTAGGAATTTTATCTTCGGCTTATTAAAAAAGATGGCCCGATTCTCTGGTCATACTTCACACTAGACTGGCTAGACTAGCTTTGTCACTGTTTAGAAGCAAATCCCCTCAGGAAAAGAAAGAAAAAAACAACTCATTCAAGATCATTGCTTTGAAACAGCAAGACTCTTGTTTATTTCAGATGATAGAAAATTTAGTGTCAAAAAGGAAATGTTCTACTTAATCAACAGTTCTCTCCTCTCATTAAAAAAAAAAATCTGATAAATGTTTGATTATTTCTTGTGAGGTTTGGGGTTTTATTTTTAAAATACACACAAATTCAAATTAATTTTCATTAGGAAACTTCTTGAGAGTCCTTGGGATGACTGAAGACACTTTGGGGTTTTGTAAAGCAGAGTACAGAGGCCTTGACGCAGGAGAGTTGGATTCTAGCCCCAAGCTGTATGACTTCAAGAAATCAATCTCTCTACATCTCCATTTCCAGAACTATAAAATGAATGTGTGGAATATAATGGTCTTTTCCAGTACCAACAGGCTATGATTCCCACAGCTGTGAAAAACAAAGTAGGAAAGCTAGTTCAAGAAATATTGACTGATTCCCAACTCATTTTGCCACACCCAGTGCTATATAGGGTGAGGAGAAAAGGACATGTCTTCCCTGCTGAAGAAGCTTGCAATCTAGTAGCGCAATACGTCAATGCAATAATTCTAGAAATCAGAATATGATAAATATCTAAAAATATATGAATCAACTTTCCTGCTTTCTCACGTTTCCAGGCTAGTGACCATCATTGATTTCTTAGCTGACTGACACTCTTACATACCTCCACATCAGTGAGCTTTGCTGAGACTTGGAGACAGAGGAGGTGGGAAAATTGAGATAATGTATCTTAAGGCCAGGACGCAACCTGGAAATTTATCATTTACCTCTGTCTTTAGAGCACAGAACAACAAATGTCTGCATTACAAGGTGTTTCTAGTTAATCGAAGCTGTGCCACATATGCATATATAAATAAATATGGCCTCAGCCCTTCTAGGAAATGCCTAGGGAAAATCCCTATTAATTAAGGGCTTCTGGTAATTGGATTCTGATTAACTGAGATTTGTTTGTTTATCACAAGCCTATCATAAGTTCCTCATTATATTCACATTTACTGTTATCTTCCTGCTCAGATCCAACATATAGTAGATTGCAACACAAATTTATTAAATCAAGACCTTCTCTCCCACCCTTTAATATCAGCATTTTAGCGTTAAGGCTGGTAACTTATTCCAAAATTATAAAAATATGGACCAATTCAAAAAGAACAATAAAACTGATGCAAATATCCTCTGAGTTAATCCCATCACTTAAGTCAAGTGAGATCTCCAATTCATACTTTTAAAAAAAGAAAAGGAAACACTAGCCATATATAGCTATTTCATCCCTCCATAGGCAGTGAATATGTTTTTAGTTAGCAGAGGACAAAAGAACCTTGATACCTCTTACTTTCCATGACTTAAACACTGTGAACACTCAGTTAAGCACTTGAAGGTACTGAGAGATTAAGTCCTATGAGTTAGAAGTACTAGCTTGCAAACATTAATGAAATTTTTAAAATCATCATCCAGCTTTATTAGGAAATTCTCCCAGATTAAGAGCAACAAAAATGTAGCAATTAGAGTGTTCATCACATAGCTGCATGATTACAGGAGTCTTGTTCTAGATTCTAACAGATGCTGTAACAAACAGTTTTGTGAGGGCTGCAAGAACCATAGTTTCCAACAGCAACACAAAAGCTAGTTATTGTTCAAGCTCACATTGCCCCAAGATCCTTAAAATAATTTACACTCTCGAGCTCCTCTACAGAGAGGCATCAAGCAAATGCAAATAGAGCATTAACAAAAAATACAATAAAATGTGCAGACTCAACTTCTTTACTGCACTAACACTGAAGGGCAAAGGACATTAATTGATCCATGCAAAGTTCTGGACTTTGAAGAGACCAAAGGTGGGACTCAGCCATGGACTAGTTTGATGGCATTGTTACCAAGCCACCACCTGGCCCTTCCAGTCCAATGAAGCTCATCCTCTTAGGGACAGCTTTACTTCAGTCCAGATTGGACAAGGTCAAACTGTCTCTGCTCAAAGGTTATGACATATTGACAAGTGAAGGGCACCATTCAATGGGCCCAAGTGGGCGCTTGAGGAGACTGGTGACAATTAGTGTTACATCATTAGGGGTGGAGCTAAAGTGAAAGAGTCATAGCCAGATGCCACTATACATATATATACTATATATAGCCACCATATATATATATGTGTGTGTGTGTGTATACACATATATGGTGGCTATATATAGTATTTATAAGGCTATATCTAATATATATAATTAGATGTAGCCTCCCAAATATAAACCACTACCACCCTATTCTAAAAAAGAATAGCAACTGATTAAATATCTTCTGAAAGAATCCAGTATTAACCCAAAGCCTAGCAATCTGGCTGTGTTCTACCTATTCCAAGATCATTGTGTGACCTTGCACAGCCACCTCACCTTTTATCATCTCAGGAACTTCAGCCATAAAATATAAAAGTCCTTCCCTGCCTTACTAGGATGACATTAGGATGAATCAGGCAATTTCTCTAAGGTATTCTAAGATCCTCAGAGAGGGCAAGTCTACAAATACAAGGTATTATAATTAGAATCACTGCACCTCATTTCTTAAGGGAGAGAAAATGAGTAAGGAAAGGCGTGTTTGGTCACTGAGCCTGAGAATCAAAAGGCATTTAAAAGCTCTTTCTATCAACTGAGGTAAGTCTCAAGAGAGGGAAACTGATCTGGTGGAATCAGAGAAGAGTTCAGTGAAGAATCTTCATGTCCCCTGTGAAAGTGGTTAAGACATGCTCCCAGGACATTAGAAGCCTTCCTGTTTGTCTTTAACAGTATAACATTACTTCACTATGATCACCATAAAGGTTTAGATTTGTGAATACCACCAAGAGCCTGGCAAGTGCTTTGATTATGATTTTGTAGGCCAAAAAGGTCTTGCCTTCCATAGTGGGATTAATTGTTCATAAAAAAAGAATAGTATATTCAAACTCAAGTGGTTTAACTAAAATTCTTTTCATGCCTTTAATTATCTCAATAACAGAAATCCTAGCTCTAGGTATAACTGGATAATTAGTGGTGACAGAGAAAGAAAGAATGGGATCCCTTTTCGAGTTCAGCATTTGCACAGAATGTGCCTGCTGAGCTTAAGAATGGGGACACAGAAAAAGGGTAAGTAGGTGAACAGATTTGCAAATCAGAACCTGGAGATTATACTATCTAGAAGACATACACATTTGCTGTGGTAAATAAGAGAAAAACCAAAATACAGTGTGACCTCAGTAATACTCTGTCTTGGATTAAGAGATAAGGATCTAGAGACACTGACACAATGGGCTAGGTAGTCAAAGAGGGTACTGTAGAAAGCTTCTTAATGGCCACTTTTAAGTACCTTGCCATCACTGTCTCTTGAACAGCTCTGAGTGTCCTTTTCACTCCTCCTGACCTATTTCAAACTACTGCTTGTACTTGAGAACTTCCTACTCAACAAAATGTTCCTCCTGCTTCCCTTGACCAATATGAAATCAATTGTTGTTTGACAGAATACTTTGTTGCAGTTTTCTCAAAGGTGCAAAGGGGAAAAAACACCTTATTGTTACACACATTAACTTAATTTCAGTCTTACCCACTCAAGCACAGCATAATCCTTCAAACACTGACCGAAGCCCCTTCACCATTTGGTGTCCATGGCAACCGCCACCAAGCCACTCAGAGAGTTGCAAGCAGTGGCAGAAAAGTGCATCTCCCAACAGAGCCGTCAGCTCTTCTGCGTTAACCCCATCAATAACAGGTGGCAGCAGGCCCAACCCTGCATTTTCTTTCAGCAGGGAGGAGGAATGTTGTCAGTGTTTCCTTCTCAGAGAGTGAGAAATGGGTGTGGCTACATCTCACACCCAGCCTGTTGAAAATAAAGCATTAAATGTAAATTATTGGAACCAAGTAGGAGGACAATTTTCACTTGAGAAAAGTTCTCACTTGTATGCTTCCCCAAAGACTCTTGTCAATCACAGCCTCCACCATAATACTGCTTGCTGAACTACAGCCAGTAATCTTAAACTCCACAAAGACAATAAACAGGAAATCCTAGCCACTTTCTTCTCCGGTTCTTCCCACTCAGTGACCAACAGCTCATACTCTTCACTTGGTTACCCATGTCAAGAATGCATGCATGAGAACCTCATGCCATCAAACTATAATTTTAATGAAAAAGAGCAACGTTAATAATGGTCTAGGTACTGGAGGATTTATGAGCCGATAGAAAATGGTATGGTTTCTCCAAATACAGGAAAAGCTGGTGTCTACAGACTGTTTTCTTGTGTTCCATATTATTTGCTTTGTTCAGAGCTTAGCTTATAAGTTGTTAGATAGGAATTTCCCTTTACTGTACTCCAGCGGAAGACCAGGATGGTTCATGGGAATGGTTTTGCATGTAATGTCATTACAACAGAATCCAGCATATCTAACAGAGACGTTTTTGCATAAAGAGGACCATCTCAGACTAGGTTCCTTGTGGACACTAAAAAGGACTCATTACTCAAGTGTCTTCTTCATAGAATCTATATAAATCGGAATAATATTTAGAGTAGAAGGAACAAGTGAGTGGTTTTATCTTCTCAACTGCATGAAAAACAGAAGGCTATTATGCATAATCCTTTCCAGTAGATCCGCTAAAATATAAAGAAACAGTTTCAAGCTCTCCATAAAAAGAAAGACATCATGACTAATCACACTGCCTATCTCTGTAGTCCTGGATAAGAACTAGTAAAGAAAAAGTGAAAAACCAATAACACACAGTTCCGGCCCTCAAGAAACTCATAGTTTATAGGGAAGCGGCCAAGTAAATAGATGATCATAGTCTAGTGTGATAAGTGCAGTGGCAGAGGAGTACACAGATCTTAATGGAAATGCAGAAGAAACATCCTAACTCAGCCTGACTCAGATAAGGGAGGGCTTTCTCCTCAGGATTGGTTGAACTAAGTTTTCAAGGTCCCATTGAAGTTCATCTGGTTTGGAAAGGGATGGAAATTTATAATTGCATAAGTATGACAATCCCCACTTATGTGCCAGCATGACTGCTAGTAAGCAGTGATGATTCAAAAATTGAAACTGATTCAGATGTCATAAGACAGAACGGTAAAACCTGATACTAATAAGAACATGGGTTATACTGGCCAGAGTACAACTCGACCTTTCATCATGACCTTTAGATCCTCAAGAAACAGACATTTTCCATCAGCCAGTACAGTAACATGGTATCTGAAATGAGACAATTCTGCTTAGGCATTAAACTACCTCCCTTCATTTTACAATGAAGAAACTGGGGTGCTGAGGGAGACTGCCATACGTAATGGTCACACAAATAGTGAGTAAAAAGCAAGGATTTAAACACAGATTTGACTCCAGTGCTCATACTCTTGGTGCCATACCACCCAAGATCATGCCATTACATGACAAAATAAGCATCTATGTATGAGTTCCCCTGAAAAGGCCACCTGCCTTGTTACCCCCACTTCACATCCCACCCAACTGCCTGTAATTCGCATTTAGATTAAGATAGACTACTCATATGAAAGCATACTATACCAGAAAGATAAAATTTAAAGTTAATATTACTTCCCATTATTCTTCTCAATTTTTAGAGTCCTTTCCTTTCTCATCCTCCACAGACATTCATTATATATCTGCATACAGGCAACTGTACTGGATGATGTACACTCTAAGAAGTATGAAACTGGAGCCCTGCCCTCAAGGACATATAGTTTAACTGGGATAGTAAGACACGTGCCCTAAGTTGGGTAAATAATTAGTAGACTGAGGGAAAGATGAGAGGTAGAGATCATATAGGAATTCACAGGGGGGAGTACACTAGTTAACTGAACCAGAATATAAGGCTTCATGAGGGTATGGTGTTTTCTGTTTTGTTAACTGTTATATCCCTAGCATCTAAAACAGCTTGGAGACTAATAAGTACTAAATAAATATTTGTCGAATTAAGTAGATATGCTTCTTGAGTTGTCTTAGGAAAAAAAGTCCTGATGTCTATCATTTGGAGACTAATTCTCAGTCCTGTATGCATTCCGTTTCATGGCTTTTACTCACAATACACACACAGCAGGAGCTCTCCAGGGAGACTTGTAGAAATGACTGTTCACCCTATGACGACTTAAACATTTGCAAAATTCTAGCAAAGCTGTGTTCTCTGGTGCTCCCTGCCATGGATGGGTGTTTCCCGGTGATGAAGAATAACAGGGAGCCAGGGCCTTTTTGTTTATTCGTTCATTATGACCTCAAGCTCTTTCAGCAAAGGGCACAGCCCTTAGATAGCAATGTAATTCTGGGAATTACAACTCCATTATTTGCTTGCCTCATCTAACAAGATAGAACGCAGACTCTGATTTAAAAGCAAGCTCCTTTAATGAGTTTTAGTTAGGGTTGATGGATAAACAGTTGTTATTACTGTCAGTAGGCACAGGTTATAAATCTGTTTTCAATGCCTATATTTCATTACGGGGGACTCAGATGACATCAGAATACAATTCCTTTTAAAAGGTGGAATTAAGGGGAAACAAAAAGCAGCTCCAAATGTAGTCATTTTGTGCATCCCCAGATGGTCAAATTCTTGGTCTTCCAAGGCTTCACATTAAGATTTTTTTAACTTATTTCATATTTGCCATTGTACAAATTCTTATTACTTTTGGCTTCCAGGGCTTGGAAAGATATGGACAATTAGAATGTTATCAGAACACTGAAAGGAAACCCAAGCATTCATTAAAAAAATAAGTGAGGCTAAACCCATCCTTCTCTCACCATGATTTACACTAACCTCGCAGTACCACAGTGCTGTGCCAGCATGTCATTTCAAGTAAAAGATCTATATTAACACAAATGGAGAAGAATCGGATTTCATAACAAACAATGCTAAATTTGTGTGCTCTCTGATTTCTTCCAAAAGCTTATAAAGCCAAAATCATATTCAGTTCTGTGGGTGCATCTAAGAGATTAGAATATCATGTACCACCATACAGATATTGTGCTAAACATATTGCCCGCTATAATCCTTTCATCTTCTGAGAGGTGTAACTCAGAAGGTACCTGGTTTATGATACAGGCTAAAGAAGAAATAAAAGGCCACATTTAGACCAGGCTTATGCTCTAAAACCAAAAAAGTTTTATTAGGAAACTTTCCTGAACTAAAGCAAGAGTAAACACCGCCTTATAGAGCTTTCCATAGTTTTCAAAGATTTTTCCTGAGGTAACTTCTTCATCCTCTGAGGTAGGTAGGACTAAGAGTTGTTTTTTTTTTTTGTTTTTCCACAACATAGATGAGAAACAGTCATAAGAAGGTTAAATAACTTGCCTAAGACCACATGGTTAAAAGCACTAAATTTTAGTCCTTATTTCCTAAAGACCTACATCTAAAGGGATGCATTTGGAAAGACAGCAATGAAACTCTTGTTATACAACATTAACTATTCCTGCCCCAATCAACGCCCCCTGCGTTTGAAAGGTGTAGCTAATAACCTTTACTTAGGGCTTGGGCATTTCTCTCTCCTCCATCCCCACTCTATTTTCTGAAAGAACAATTAAGATCCGTCTGGGACTAATTATAGCGATTCTTGAATTTGAACTTGCAGCCATTACCCAATTGAGGTCACTTATTTTAAATTAACTTGCCTGGTCAGAATACAGGTTTGGTTATCTTCAGAGTCCAGTGCAGAGATGCACCAGCTCACTCAGACTTTTAATTAACTAGCTAAATAACCTACACTGTGACAAGCTGCCTATGATTTGATGGACTCATTCATTTGCATTCAGACAAGGATCAAAATACATTGTCAGAGCTTCAGGGACTGAGTCCTAGCAACCTTCACACAGTCTCTTGTTCAAGCCTGTGAGCCACTTCCCTTTGGTTCCCTCTAACTATTTTTTCTGTGCTTTTGTTCTGATTATCCAACATTCATCACAAGTGCAGTTTGTGATTAAACAATGACAACTCATGTCATATGCTGATAGGGAATCGAAAATTGGAGTCATGATCATATGAACCAAGCACAAAGCCTTGCAAAATAATTAGGGGAAACCAAAGGGAGATTCCCAGGATGCCCAGCAACAAAAGAGAATTTCCAAAGTTTCAGGCCACAACTGTTCCCCACTTAGGTAATAATACATAATAAACGGTAGGTACTCAGCCTTTTTTGAATTGAATTCATGTTGGAGAGCTGACCATCCCACAATAGTAGTGACAGTTGTTATCAGTAATTATTATTATAGCTTCTAACATTTAGTTACCGGGTTCTAGAATCAGAGGAATCTAATTTTGACGTCAAGCTCTATCATTTTCTGCCTGTGAGGCATGAGAGAAATTACCCAACTTCTCTGTGCCCCAATTTCCTAACCTGGAAGATAAAATCAATAACAGTGCCTACCTTAAAGGATTGTGGTGACGCTTCAGTGAGATGAAGTGTGTAAAAATAAAAAAACAACAAAAAAACATTTAACACCATGCCTTGTACATAACAAAAGCCCAGAAAATTTTAGCTAATGCTAGTCTTGTTATGTCCCATCACCAAGCCTTTATCCAGGGCATCTTTCCACCTGGGATCCTCTCTTCCCTTCTCCCTGTCAGCAACAATTCCCCTTATCATTCAAAACCTAACCTTAAAAATCCTTCTTTCCTCTCCAGTGGAAAGCCTACCCTTGTTCTGTCTCCTGCACGTAAACTTGTTCAGTGCCCATCTCTTGAGTACACTTTCTGCAGTACACTTTTCAGATTTTCTATTATTTTGTTTGTTTTTGTTTTCCTGATTTTTCTTTAATACAGTTGCCCTCTTACATAATATACTATTAGATGCCTTCTTAACAGCATCTAATCTACCCTTCTGTTGCACCGGTTGGCCTCCGGGGATGGAACTCCTGTTACCACCCATGTGTGTGGAGTACTGTTCTTCAGTACGGTGTACCTAATTCATATGGTCAGGCCATAATATTCATGGGTAGTAGTATTAATTTCTAAAACTGAATTAACGCACACATCCAAACCACATGTACTTTTCAACTTAAGAGTTCATACAAAGTCTATTTCCTTTCTACACTAGCTATCGCTGCAGATGGTTAAAAATCCAAGAAGTGGGAAGAATGTCTTTGTAGTCAATGCTTCTTTCTTCCATCCTTTCTTCCTTCCCTCCACGTTCTTTCCTCTATTCATTTCCTTCTTTCTTCTTTTTCTTTGTTAGTGATAAGAGGGAAATGTGTTATGACGGAAATCAAAGTCTAGTAAACAGCCAAAACAGAGATCAGATTTTCTGTTATTTTAAATAGCACCATTTTCTACTGATTCATAGGCAATCTGGATTTTTCTTCAGGATGTACTATTGTTTGAGACTTCCAGAATATTTATATAGATAACATATACAGAGAGAGAGAGAAAGCAAGAGAGAGACAGAGAGAGAGAGAGAGAGAGAGAGAGAGCATCTCGCTCGATTGTCCAGGCTGGAGTGCGATGGCGCAATCATTGCTCACTGTAGCCTTGACCTCCTAGTCTCAAGCGATCCTCCCTCCCATGCCAGGCAATTTTTATATTAGAGATACGGTCTTTCTATGTTGCCCAGGCTGTGAAACATTTACTGAGAACTACCCCAGTGCCACACACCGGGGCTGTATGCTGTGGAGTACAAGAGATGAGTAGAGGTAAGGATGGGAGAATGGGAAGTAGCATTGGTTGAATCCCCTTATATTATAGGTGTTCTGTTAGGAATTTTAAAAGCATTTTCTTATTTAGGCCTCACAATAACCCTAAAAGTAAGTGTCCTAGTTACTCCTATTGTACAGATGTGGAAACTGAGGTTAAGCAAGGTAAAATGACTTGTGCAAGATCACCTTAGCTTGAAAGGGGAAGAACTGGTCGATCTGACTCCAGAGTCCACTCTTATCATAACTGTGCTTTGTTCCTCACCTCACGGTTTTGTTTTATCAACTGCAGTGATGCATGTCAAAGCAATATATTAACTTTAAAGTGTTATATATGTGACATAAGGTGATTGCAGTATAGCAGATGCTGTTGGTGCCCTACCCATATCCCCTCAGCACTAACCTTTCCTAAACCTGCCAACAGCATCCTATTGTAGGCACATGCTGTTCTCCTCTTGAAGACTTTCTCTCAGCCTGGGAGTGAGACAAGTCAGAAGAGTTAGGAAGGAATTAATAATCCCCAAAGCAGTTATAAGCCAATCGTGAATAGGAGTTGAAAGTCAAAGACCCCAACTTTCTGGACCTTTTGGAGGGTGTATTGTCCATCACCTCCAGAGGTCCCAAAAGTAATCTGCTGATTAATGTACCATTTTGTCCTCTTTCTTCTCCCTGTCTCATTTCCTGGCTCCCCTACCAGAGCTTCGTAGCATCACCTCCAATTAAACTACTGGCCCTCAAATCTTTGTCTCAGGGTCTGCCTCTAGGAGAGTCCTGTTTAAAACAAGAATGTTTCAGAAATTCTTTTTTTGGCTCCCTTCCCAGGAGTCTGAGTGAGTGTCCTCATGCTGCTCCCTGCCTATCCAGGACTTATCACGGGTGCTCCCTTGGGGAGCACCTCATAGACTCAGTGTCTCCCTTCCTATCCCCTTTGATGAGGATCCTATCATTGAGGGTCCTGCTTTTAGCTTTTCAAAGTGCATTTATTATCAGATGGAAACGTGGTTCTTAAATTTCAGTGTGTATCAGAATCACCAAAGATGAGATGTTAAAATGCACGTTCCCTGGCCCTAACCCAGACTTGAGAATTAGCATCTCTGGAGAGGAGCTCAGGTGCTTGAATTTTCTAGATGGCCCAGGTGATCCACGTAGTGCACACTTTGAGAAATACTGTCCTAAGACAACCATGTAGACTGGGCCTCCAGGGAATGTAGATGATGTTCTTTAGTGTTCTCTCTGTACCCCAAGGCCTCTGTGGATTCAAGTAAGAAAGCTTGGAATAGTTATGCTTCCCTGCTCCTGAAATGAAGCATGAATAAGGCCAAGATCTAGATGCTACTACCAGAGTAGGGCAGCTCAAGACGCCTAGGCAATATTCTAAAATGTGGAGGAGAGATCCATCTTACTGACTGCCAAATTATTGCTCTCACCTCTCTCACTGCCCACCCACAACCCCCGTTCTCCCCTATATTGGAAACACTGTTGATGACTGCACATGCCCAGTTAGGTTATGACCTGTGCTCCTTTGTCTCTGGGTGGGAGCCCCCCTTTACAACACACACACACACACACACACACACACACACACACATACACGCACACACCCCATTCCCAAACATGGCTACTGTAGAGTATGAGTTCATGATTTTGATCAATGCTAGGGCCAGGAGGGGATGGCATACAGGAAGGTGGTAGTGCGGATTACTTTTTTATCAGTTTACCCCCAGCTTCTCTTGTCCTTTTTGCACTCTCAACTCAAATGCCCAAACTCCAAGTACAAACCTCAACTCCTTCCCTCTACCCCCAGACCAGTGCTATCCTAACTAATGGCCCCAATACTCCTCTGCACCTGAGTAATGATGCATTTCCACTGCCCCCATCCCACAGCAGCAGGAAACCTCTTCTCTACCTTTTGGGCTTGTGGAACAAAAGTTGGGGAAGGCTTCTGAGAGGAAACTGCATATGAGCTGGGCCTTGAGGGATGGATGTGATTTCTGCAGAGAGGGATGAAGGGAAGAGGCAATGAAATAAAGAATAAGGAAGGGAGAACGTAACTAATACAAGATAAGCATTGAGCACTCTGTTAAGAACTATAGATACATTTTCATGTATTCCTCACTGCAATTCTATGAAATGGGTACTAATGGTAGACCCAATTTACAGATAAGGATACTGAAACCCAGAATGTTTAAGTTAATTGCCCAAAGTCATATAGCAAAGTAGGAACTCTAAGCCAGGCAGTCTAGCCTGTACTTTCGACTACGCTACTCTACTGCCTCTCAATTATTATGATCCTTATTTTACAGACAGAAAACTGAGTCTGAGAAGTTAGGTAACTTGTCTAAAGTTACACAGCTTATAACTGGCAAAGCTGGATACATTGTCTTTAGCAGATACCATTCTATTTACTATCTAATCATTCATACCTCCTATAACTTAGCTTTTTTCACCAATCATTTCAGTCACCACTGCAATTCTTATGGAGTCAGCCCTGGATACCATCACACCAAATGCTTATAGTTGCTCCCAATAAAAATTTTTCTCCTAGTGTGTAAGCACTGTAAAACAGCAAGGTTCTTCTGAAATCAAGAGAAATAGCCCTCTGAAATACATCTCTCTTCATTTTCAAAATAGCATTCTATTTAAGTTACCTGTTTGTCAGGTTCCCACTTATAAAAGCTACAGGAAAAAATTATTTAGATCTTCAGTTGGAGACAAAGTACTTTCTATCTATAGCAAATTATGAGTTAATCATTCTCTCCTCAGTTGTACCTTGTACATATTTCTGTTCTCGCACTTCTCCCACTGGGTTATAATTGTCTGTTAACTTGGCTTTCTTTCTCACTCAAGTGTGAGATCCTCCAGGCTAGGGACCAGGTTACTGTGACCTCTGTATCTCCATGGTCTAGCCCCAGAATTGGCACAGAGCAGACATTCAAAAATGTTCACTAAGAGAAGAGAATAATGAAATGTGGTTAATAGATGCAGCCCTTCCATCCACTTGAGATTTTAGTCAATATTCTTTCATAATTCATTGGTATGCTAGAAAACTGGCTCCCAGAGAGCAAAATAAAAAGCCTTGATTTGTAGTATTGTTCGATTTTTGTGGTGTTAGTACTCTCACTATGGCTGATTTCAAGCTACCAATGGTTTAATAACTGGCTCACAAAATTTCTGAATATTTAACAATGGGCTTTCAAGAGCCCCCTGTAGTTCACTGAAAGTCTATAATCCTGCCTAGGGTGCTTGAACTGTTAGTGTGTCACTGTGATCAGAAAGGTGGATCAGCTGGGAGAGTGGGGAAAATAATGCCAAATACAAATAGCAAGAGTGAAAGACCAAACCAAACATTTGTGAATTAAGAGAATTCTGTGTTTGCCTCCCATGAACTAAGCCTCTATCATTTGTCATCCATTTGCAAATTGAGATTCACTTAGATGACACGGCTCCCAGTAGAGGGAGAAACCTGCCAAGTAAGCAATTATCCTGAAAAATCAAAGGCCCAAAGAACACATTAGGTTTCTCAGAGATATTTACTTTTATTTGAAAATATAAATATGTTCGCTCACTTCTTTCAGCAGTCAGAAAATCTCATAGATGAAGATGTCAAGTGCTAGAAGCACTGCACAAATACAAAATGCATAGAAGAGGCATAATTAGGGAGTTCAAAAGGAGAACATCCCATGCCCTACAGCCCCATATGTTTCTCTTCCCTCCCCACTCAGAGGCTCCATTGTTCTAGGCTGGACTTGGTCTCTAATACACTACCCTACCAGCCATGCTTAAAATTTGCACACAATAATGGAGCTAATAAGTAAATGGCAACTTCAAGGTTCATGGCTCTTTCTAGTACATCACCTTTAATAAATACCAATTTGTTTGAAGCTTTACGGGCAACTCAGATAACATTTATAAAGAGTTTTAGACTCTTACAAGTTTAAACTCTGTAAGGTGTCATTTTAGGTGTGACGAGTTGTTGTTCCTAATAAATACCTAAAGATGGAGAGGTGTGACTCTGGAGCCAATGAAGGAAGTCTTGTTTTATCCCACCCACCCTCAAGTAGCTGTGGCTGGAAATAACATATATTTGAGTAAGTAGTCAGCCATATACCAGATGGTGTCATTCTTTTAAAAAAAATTCAAAGTAACGAGTCCACCGGCACTCTCAAGCCGGCGTCTCAGTACCCATACAGTCGTCCTTCCAGTAGGTCTGTCAGAAATTCATGATTATATTGCTTTGGGCCCAAATGATTTTGAAAAATCCATAGAGAACACAAAGATACAATTTGATTTAGAATAAGGGTATCAATATTAAACCAAACATTGTTGTGAATGTGAATATAAAAATATATAAATAGTTCACAGTACATTTCATAAAAGAAGATATCAGGAATGCTGTCATTTAAAATTTACTGTCTAAAATAAATGTCTTGCTCATTTGGGGAGATAGCTAATATCAGAGAAGCTACAAAAGTCATATACATGGTCATGTTAAAGAGAAACTAATTTCTCTTTGCTGTGATATTCTAGATTGAATACTAGGTAAAAATCACTCCAATTCTGCCTTCCAAAAGAATCTAGAATATTTCCAAATATAAACAGGGTACCATGAAAAATCCTCTAGATAAAGTACTCCAAGAACAGCATTTGGAAATGCAGTGTAATACCATCATTTTACAGGATGCTGGCTGGTGAAAAGGTCCAGGGGTTTAAAGTATTTATTATTGGACCCATGACCAAGGACTCTAGCTGATCAAAGCTGCAGGCATCCTGTGTGGCGAAGTACATGTAAATTGCCTCAGGAAATGGTTTTATAAGTTTCCAGATTTGTCATTTTACCCAGTCCCAGGCATAATCTGCTACCTTCCAAACTCTGTCCATCATTTTGCTCCTTTACAACACTCAAGAAGCTTTGAAAGTAGATGAAGATACTCTTAAAATTTCAACCATAAATGGCAAATTAACCTTTCATCAGGACAGAGAAACCTGATCTACATTTTCTTCCCTAAAGCTATGACTGCTTTAAGGCAATATTTCCCACCATCCCTGGCGGTACATAAGAGGATTTTCAGTGACACGTAGATGAATACATTTTATTTTCATACAGTTGTATTTATTTTCTTGTATCAGTTTCATTGATATTATCACTCTGGACATGACTAGATTTAAGTAGTGAATAGCTATAAAGAAAAAAATATTAAGTAAATAATAGTCACATGTTATGCAGATAACACAAAAATCATTAAGGAAGTTTGTGAAGGAGTGAAATTTGAGAAATACTGTTTTAGGATTAAGACAATGAAGTGTTCCAACAAAAGTCAACATGTATTTAAATAGCTGTTTATCCCCAATAGCAAGAATAATCAGTTGCTCCTTTAATTTATTCATGGCCATTTATTGCCTCTTATTTGTATTGGTTCTTTGCTTCTCCTGCTGTTTAGCATTAAATCTTCCACTTATTCCGTTGAGTCATGGTGAATGCAATATTAAAGTCTGGGAAGGGAAACTTCCTGAAGACATGTTCTTTGGTGAAATCCTTGTTCTCTAATCCTCACATCCTAGCATTTTATTTGATGCCTTATTCAATTGCCTTCTCTCTGCATAAGCTTCCCTGTAGACAGCATAAGCATTGATGAGATTCCTTGGTTAATACTTCCGTTTTCCTTCTTTCTGAAAAGCTTCAGCCTTTCTTTCTCCATCTGTACCACCCCCACTGCCACTAGGCTGACTTCGGTGTGGGTGATGGGCTATTCTCTGCCTCACTAAACCAGCACATTTATTCAAGTCAGATGACTGCAATATGAAGCACTGTCATTCAGTTATAGGAGAGCATGTGTATGCAGATTAAGATTATTGGAAAATAATTCTAACAGAATTGACTTCTGGTATGTATTTATGAAGACTCAGGCAATTTAGTGCCTTGGGGGTTTTATTTATGAAGATGAATGCCTTTTATCATATGGAAGATTTCTTCTGGAAAGTGTGGCAGGTTTTAAGGCTGATTTCTGTGGCACACCTCTCATTCAATTCCCAACACAGCCAAACTTAAATAGGATACCACAGGACAACAGTATCTTTTTTTTTTTTAATTTAACTACAGAAGCAGGAAAAAATGAAGGGACTGAAAAACGTCCTTTCTTTGAACATTAAAGAATGTGGTCTAATAGCTTTTTCTGAAGCAGAAAAGTATTCATAAAATAAGTGAATAAAACTTGGTGAATTAAACCAGCAATCCCCCACAACCGCACTTCTCTCCTAGCCCCTCAGACATCTACAGGATGCCTAAATCAAAGAGAAACAGAGTAAGGTGAGCATCAAGGCATGTTCTGTACTTAAAGCAAGATCAATCTTTATACATAGATCCTTTTTTGGCGCTGATGTAGAAAATCCAAACAAGGAGATACTTAGGTCTACAAATAACCTAATCTGCATACCAGATGGATCTAAGGGGGGAAAAAACATACACACTTCTCCACACACATATTTTTTTCTAAAATGTGAGCATAGAAAAACAGATGCTTTTGCCTCCCAACGGATCTGTGGGCCTCTCTCAAGTAGTCTTGTGGAGCAATTTCATTTCAAATTTCTAAAATTATGAAAATGTCTAGATTAAACATTAAATTGAAAAGGAAAGGGCCTCTTACATAGAAAACCAAATGAATATTTTATGAATTATTCTTAACTACTCAGTGATACCCAACCCCCAGTTTCACAGATGAGTGGATATGGGGAGAGGGGCCAGTAAGGGGAAGTCTTCCCAAAATGGGTTAACTATGATTCACTAACTTCTTTGACAAATAATTTGATGCTATATGCATGGCTTTGTGTGTTAGTACGTAAGAGCTCTTTCTTCTGCAAATGAAATTCTGCTGTTAAAGCTTCAGTGAATAAGGATTGTGGCATTTTTTTCTTTCAGATCCTATATGTGAGGATTAAAAATAAATTTCCTTAAAACAATCAATTTTATCTACATTTTACACATTTCCCCTTATTACATCTGCTATCACATCAAGCCATCCATCATCTCCAACAAGTCTTACAAAAGCAAAGTGAATACAGAACATGGATTTGGAGACTTGCTATTTCTTCCTTAAATTTCATGGTCGACTATAAAAACAGCTTTTATACTTGAAGTTCTGAAACTAATTCAGAAAGAGCTATTATAATCACTGTAAAAGCAAAGTTGAATATTCTCTTGGTTACCAGAGTCATTAAGGAACTGAGGGTACAATTTATGCCTTGTTCATCTATAAGAAATGGAAAGAACAAAGACTTAGGACAAGCTGAACAAGAACCACTCCCATTAACTTGTTCTATTATGCATCACACTAAGTACAACCCCACCATCCCACCCTATTCCCACAGACCCTGTACCAAAAATTCAAAAAAGACCAAGAGCAAAACATGACACTTTTGGCAGTGAGGCCTCCTTTAGCTCACATCAGTGGGATCGTAGCTGCTCCACATAAGTAAAATTTCAAGATAACTGAAATTTACTGTCTTAAGTATTAGGACTGAGCATTTCTGATGGAAACCTTCCCTAAAATATACATATACCTGGGTTTTTCAGCAGAGATTACTGAACACAATAAACAATAGCCTGATGACTTAGGCATTCACAAGGAGCATCCATGATTATACTGTGCAGTCGTATGATGTCGCCTTTTATCATTTCTTCTTTCTCCTTTAAGTCAGTCTGTCACCTCCTCTGCTACTAATGTACCTCTTTCTAATATCAGTCCCTCCCTTCACACACACCCCTTCTAGTTTGCAGCTTTTAATTTACTGTGAACTGGAAAACCAAGATTGGTAAGAACTGTATGTTAAGTAAGAGTTCAGGCACTGAAAGCAAGGATGAGGAATTAATTGTGGGCTTCAGTGCATCAGCTTTGTGACACTTAAATGTTCCTATCTTTAGATAAGCTTCCTATCTCTTCCAGTTTAAAGCTAAATTTTGAAAGGGTGATGTTATAAGAGAACTACCTTCAAATAAGTAAATTGGTTCTGAGCAGACCAAACTGGACCTGAATTAAAGCAGATATCTTGAGAGCTCCAGGTTTTTCTGAATCTGAAAAACAATGCCTCATTGAATGACGCCTTCCCACATTTATATAGCATCACATACCTACACATAATGCACATTTCAAACACTTTTGTATACGTTATCCATTTTAATCCTGGCAACACTGCTGAGATAGGCAACAAACAAACAATAAGCAAATAACAAGATAGGGTCCTGGGTTCTCATTTGCTGCTCTTTTCACAACACTGGTGTTTTCTATTGCTCCCTCTCACCTTCCCCACGCACAAAAGAACACTAAGCTCTTCCTCCGATAAGAAAGAGATATTCCTTTTCCTTGGGTTTCCTTCATTACTCCTCTCTAAGCTCTGCCAGATGTCTTTAAGAATACTGCTCATTTTTCTGGCAGAAGTCAAAACCCTCTGATTTTGTTATGTTGAGGGTTGTCAGTTAATTAAAAATTCAACAAATGTATGGTCCCAACTTGCCACCAAAAGTTAACAAATGTCACCAGGAAGGATGTTTCTCGCAAGCGGACACTGAAAAATACATCCCAGAAGATACCTAACAGCTCATTTTGTGTCATGGAAGCACGAAAAATCACATCCTCAAGACATTCATTAACCTTTCATTGCCTCCATAAATAATCAGTCAGAAATGTGGCTCATATTTTAAATTAATCAAAACCCATGCTCTCTTGTCCTCCCTGTCTCTCTCTCTCTCTCTCTCTTTCTCCCTCCCTCCCCCTCTCCCCTTTCTCTTTCACATACACACACACACACACACACACACACACACACACACACACACTTAAAATGACTTGTTGAAATGACTTGCTTGTAATGCCAGCATCATAGTCAAATGTATGGTTTAGTTCTCTGGGTCAACTTCAACATGGCCTCCGCCATGAAGCCTTCCCTGTTCATCTCAGGCCTTAAACACCTCTTCTTCCTCTTTTCCAAGAATTCATGGAGATTACTAGCATTTGGTACTTACCATATAGTTAGAAACCACGTGAAGTACTGCCAAGAGTATGGGTTCTAGAAGCAAACGGACCCAGATTCCAATTCCAGCTTTACCACTTCCTAGCTGTGTGGCCTTGGAAAAATTACGTAAACTCTCTCTGACTGAATTCCTCATCTGTAAAATGAGACTAATGATACTTAATCTGATCAAATCTTCTGGAGACTAAATACATATAAAGCACTTAGCACCATGCCTGGCATATACTAGGTACTTAAATAAGGACAGGTGGACTTACAACCTTTAATGTATAGTTCTGGTTTGATATGTGTGTAATTTTGAGGCCTTCTCACTTTGTTCTAAACCCTTTAATAGCTGCATCCAGAGAGGAATTTATCATAAAGCTTAAGCTTAATGGCCCCTCACCTGCACAGCTTCTTTCCAAGGCCTTGTTCCAAATTACGACATTTATAATTTTATATTTTTTAAAAGAAAGATCCTAAGTTACATTAGCTTTAGGCCAGTACAAAACCTAGTTCCACCTCTGGTTGTGTGTTTAACCTCTATGTTATCCTGTTCCCTCCACTGATACTCATTGCAGTACTTTGCACACAGTTAGTACTCAATAAAAATCCTCAACTAACCAGAATTTTTGCTGAATTTGGCTTCAAGGAAATAAACATCAATTATTTAGTCAAAAACTTCTAACTTCTAACCAATACATTTTGTTAGAAAATATTCAGGCCACTCATATATTTTGAGATAATAAAAATGTACTTCGTGAATTATACAAAGTACATTTTTATTAATACAAAGCCTATTATTAATGCAAAGCCTATTATTAGCCTTTGTATTAATACAGCATTATTCATAAAAATTAGGATAAGAATGATGCTGAAAAAGGATTTCTCAACTTCAGCACTACTGACATTTTGGGCCTGAGAATTCTTTATTGTGTGGGCTGTTCCAAGCATTGTAGGATTTCTAGCTATATCCCTGGCCCCTACTCACTAAATGCTATAGCACCCTTCCCAGTTGTTACAATCAGAAATGTCTCCAGGCATTGCCAAGTGTCCTCGAGGGGACCCCCCTTAGTGCCCTAAGGCATCACAATCAGCAGCAAAAGCTATACAAACGATCACAAGTCTTTCATACTAAGTCAGGAAAAGGAAGGTAAGCATTTGAGAAAAGTTTTCAATAAGCAAAAGCAACCTCAGTTAACCTGAAAATCCCATTAACCCCTTTCCTTGAGTGTTCTTTTCCCTTAGCATTCCAGATAACAAAAAAAAAAAAAAAAAACATACTGTACATTCTATTTTCTACTTTGTATGCAAAGTTCAGCTGATTTTCCATCTCAACAGCCAAGTATGGAAATCGAGTTCGGGGGTGGGGGATATTCAGCTTCATCACTTTTGCCATCCATTTTAAATGACAGTGATGCTACTGACCTGGAAGCTTAGGGGTTTTTTTTTTTTCCCCTTGTTTTGACATTTTAACTTTGATATTAGCAAGTCTTCCTGTTTTATCTAGTTGAAAGCGAAATGCAACAACAAGAAATCTGGTCCAATTAACTGTGATTTTTCTGTATATCTAACATTTTGTTTAAAGGCATTTGTTCTAGCCTCCCCATTGATTGTGCAATTGAGAATGCCCTTCTTGAATAAGCAATATGTCTTATTTCTTCTTTCTGCAGGTTGTGATCCTGGGAAAACACTCAAGAGGTTATCACTACATGCTCGCTAACCTGGTAAGAACAAGCAAGTGTCCCTGGGCAATATATCCTATTTAGTTTGTGTTGTTCTGTAATCATCCAAAAAGGAAATACATGAAGTACCTAATGCGTTCTGCAGAAACTTGGAGAAATGACTTCAGTAAATACCAAAGCCTGAATGCAATAGCCTTGCTTTCAATTATGCTGTCATTGTTTTAGCTGTGAAACATCTATATTCTTACCTCATTTAACAAATAATTTGATATGATTCTTTACTTATTTTTAGATTCAATTTCGGTTTGAAATGTAAACTATTTTAATTGGGTCTGAAATATAAACCATGGAATAGCGGACACAGGAAACTGACTCTTTCCCAATTGATTCAAGTATATGTGCACATCAGCACTGCATTTGTCCTTTCAGAAGCAGACAATTACCAAATCTTTTTGAGCCAGATACCAGCGTAGGTTTTGACATAGTACATTACATGACCCTGCCAAAGTGTATAGCCACTTTTCTACTTACATAAAACACAACTTGAAGCTTTACTTTCAAACTTCCCATACCTTTAAAATTTGTGACACTGTAGAAGCTAGTATTTCATTAAGGTTATTTCATACATTTTCTTTCTCTGAAAGGACAATTTGTTTAGGAATTAACAAATTGCTTCTAAATTAGTAATATCTGTTTGGCAGAGGTTCTGAATAATACCATCTCCATGAAATGAAAGAGAAATGTTAGATTGTCACTATAATACTAAAAATCTATTATTACATAATATGAGTTCTAACCCCTATTTTGTTTAATTAGCACAATGGAATCATGATCATTATAAAGCTCTTAAGCCAAAAGAATAGCAACAAAGATGAAAGATTATTGTAATTATATTCTTACATTTTTTAAATCAAAGAAAATATCTTATTTGGTTTTAATAATGAATATTTTTAAATGAAAAAGGAAATGTTACTTAAACCTCTTTCTTAAGAGTATGTGCATTCAAACACTTTATAAGATGCAGATTAGAGCTACTGCTTTCAAATGTAGTGTGTATTTTTCTCCAATAACTTGCTCTAAGTGGAGCACTTCAGTCCATTTTGGGAATAAATGAGTCTACCCTTTTAGGAAGAGAAATCTTGATTCTTAAATTGCATCTGTATATTTCAATTTGGTTTTTAGGCAACCAATAAGGAAAGGATTTTTTTTTATGTAATGGAGGTTACACTGTGGCTTAGCAGGATATATGGATGTCACAACAAGGTACCTGAAGCAGTTATTGATGACTTTTTGCCATTACTTTCTCACCAATAAATATTTTGCTTTCTTTCTTTTTCTGTTTTCCTTCCTTCCTTTCTTCTTTCCTTCTTTTCTTCCTTCATCTCTTTTCCTTTTCCTTCTCTTTTGCTTTGTATGTCCTACAAAGTGGCAAGTTATACAGCACAGTATTTAAAAATGCGGGGTTCACCAATCACTGACCATGCATGAGGTGACTTTAGGTAGTACACACATGCAATCTTTTTTATTTTAATGAAAATATATTCCCTTACTATGTAATAGAAAAATATAAAAGTAGCACATCAAAATTGAAATTTTATAGATACTATTACTTCAAATGGGCTAAAATAGAGATGTAACAAAAGTAAAGTATATCTTTAATGTTCAAGTAAACAATAGTAACAAGGATAAAAAGATATAGATAAATCTGGGTTTTGCATACATGGTTGTTATTATACACGAATGACTAAGTTTGAGATATAACATTGAACTGGGGGTCAGAAAGCTTGGGTTGTCAAACTGACTTTGCTACCAGCAAGGTAAGGGATCTTGTGTAAGTCACTTCACATCCACAGACAGTGTGACAGTTTCCTTACTTTAACACTCAGGTGGGCATGGAGGGGGGCAGGCATTGATGTGTTGGGTGGGTCATTTGAAGGCAGATAATAATTAGAAGTGCAAGATATTTATTGGGAGTAATACCTGTGAAAGAAACATAAGTAGGCAGGGAGGGCTTCAGACCACAATACAGGTCTATACCAGTAACAGAAGAGGAAAGGAAGCAAGATTATTAGGAAAAGCTTCAGACTGTGGTGTAGCGCTGATAAAATCTTGGCCAACAGAACTGGGAGATCAGTGCAAAAGATACATCATAGAGGAGTCTTCTGCTTCTTCCAAATGGCAAGTCATTACGTTCTGACTTTGCTTAGTGATTAGCTGACAGCAGCCCAGAAAGGACACACCTTCCACTTGAAAACTGAGGCAGATCTGAAGGTACCTGAAGCTGGAGGTTGTCAGCCAACTTAATTCTTTGAGGCAGGTTTTGTCTTAAAGGGAGATCTGAGCTGTGCATAAGAATGGCTGTCTCATTTGGCCTACAATGACTGATGATCTGTAAAGGCCTTTCCTATTCTATAATTCCAACTAGGTCTCCTTATTTCTACTGACAAACTTTTTTCAATTTTTTTTATTTTTGTGGGTACATACTAGATGTATGTATCTGTGGATTACATGACATATTTTCATATAAGCATGTAATGTACAATAACCATACCAGGGTAAATAGGGTACCCATCATCTCAAGAATATATCCTTTGCCTACTGACAATCTTTTAGATAAGCTTTTGCTGCAACTTTGAGATCCAGACCTGACAAAAATTAAAGTCTGTGGAGTGATAGAACTGAAAGAGAAAATCACTAGGACAAGGTTGGGGAAAAGAAGGGTAAACTGAATCCTATACACACAACTCAGAATTATGAAACTTTGGGGGAATATCTACCACAAGAACAAGCAAAGTCTGTTCCTTCAAAAAGAAAGTAATGTACAGTATCATATCAGTCTGCGTAATGAAAACATGATTTCCTTTACCATGCTTTGAGCTACCACCCCTTCTCTTTCTTTAGTGACTTTCTTTTTATTTGAATTCAGCCATGTAAGTCCCTGTACTCCATATCAAATTGCATTTGGGCAACAGAGATAGGAGCTTCTGTTCATCTCTGATGATAATGATAACAAGACAAATTATTCCTACCATGGTCCATGGTTCCCAGATTTTTTTTAAGCAAATGAAAATTACTTCAAATGCCTCCATCAAGGACACACACACACACACACACACACACAAAGAGTAAACCAAAACTATTTAGAAGTAAGTTGGTTGGTCAAGAAAAGGGGAAGTGGACATAAGAAGATGTTTCCTTTCAAGATGAGCCAGCTGGACGAAAGCTGAGGATGGATATCTACATACAGAAGAGCAAAGTCCAATCTGAGTCTTGGTATTACAAACAGCACAAAACCATTGCTTTATTCTACAAATGTAAAGTCAAGAATACTTAAGCTACTTAACTAAGCTTCCTGGAATCACTTTCTACAGTTCCCTTTGATACTGAGCTCTGTCTATCTGGCAAAGACTTCTTTGTACTTTTACATGGAACTTCCCCTGGTAGCAATCCTAAAGTGAGAAGACTTGAATATTCCATGGATGCTTTAACAGAGGCCTCTCACAGATCAAGATGTACATTTCAGGGTGGGCAATGAGCTGCAGAAAATTCTAACTTGTTGAAATCCCAGAAAGAAACAGAAGATTCCACCAGGAGTATAACCCAGAGATGTGATCTACTCAGGCCAGAAGTGGACATACCAATAGAGCAAGTAAGTCTCTTACAAATGCTCATATCAGTTAGCAATGTCATTTCTTAGGAGTTTTTCTGTAGTTAACTGTTGGTTTCTCTCCCAGGACTCTCTCTAACATGGCGCTGTTTGTCAACGTTAGTCCCAGAGGTAGCCGTCATGTATACCATCTGTCAGTCAAGCAGCCTCTCTTTCTCTCATGGTAAGGTCCTGGATCCGGATGCTTTACACTCCATTGCCAGGCATATTGTGTAGAGTGATTTAGTTTTTTTCATATATGTCAGCAATAGTAACTCAGTTACTGTATGTAGAGCCCTAGAGTAATATTAGGAATCTATGAAAAGGCAGGAGGCAGTGTAGTGTGATTTTTTTAAAAAGCACTAAGCTAGGAGGTAGAAGTCAGGTTTGAATCCCAAGAATTCATCTAACTAGCGAGATGGCAAACCAAACCTCTCTGAACCTGATTGTCAATCTGTAAAATGCAGTTAGACAAGATCACTATTTCCCAAAATTTACATGAGATGATTTTAGATACTATATAGCAAAACTTCTCTTTTAACATATTAGTTTTGAATGTGTATTAAATACACATTAGAAAAACAACTATCCCAGCAATTCTGTGATTTTATAGATACCATTCCTTGAAATGAGGCAAAAGTACATATGTAGATAAAAGAAAGTTAGTCAATGTAAATAAAAAAATTTAGTAAATTATAGTTCAGATGGGTCCACCTATATGGCAAAAAACTGTAAAAATGGTATATTAATGACTAAAATTTGGAAAACACACCACTGTCACTTCTAGATCTATACTTCTTCCCCCTTGGAGTTCAGTTTGGACCAGGGTAGGCCAGGAGTGAGAGTGTAAACCCATTAGCTGAGTGAATGCTGAGGACACAAACAGGGACGCAAAACCAGAGCCCCATTATCCTTGGGGATATAAAGTTATAAGGCAGACTAAAGCTTTAAAATCAGTCCAGGTGGGCAAAAGCCAAGATGGATATGAGTATTCTTAGCCAAGCACTAAACAGAGCTGAGGATCTGAAGGATCAATCAAAAGCAGTCTAGCAGATGACACAAGGCAAATTGGATCTGGATTGTATGATCCAACAACAGATGTTCATCACCCCCCAAATAAGACCAACAACAAAAACAAAAAACAACAAAAAACCCACAAACAATTGAAGTACCCAGGGGAGGACATGAGCCATAGCGGGCCTCATTCAGTGTTGCACCAATTAACCACTGCCTTAGACGACCTGACAGTTTCCCTGCCTAGGTTGAGACTGGTCCCAGAGTTGGGGACAGTTGCTGACCCTGTAAGTGGAGGAATTTAGGTAATGTCTGCTGTCAGCAGTAGAGAGCTACAGGCAATCAAACAGGTCATTCTGCAAGGAGAAAAAATAGAAGAAAGTTCATGTATCTTATAATCCTCTCTGTGTTAGCTGTTTCCTTTAGACTTTCATTTAATTTTCTCAGAACTCCTATGAGGAGAGACTTCTTGTCCACCCACCTCTCTAAGCCTTTTACAGATCAGGAAATGGACTCAGAAAATGTATATAACTTGTCCAAAGTCTCATAGCTAATCCATTGCCAAACTAGGTTTTCTATGTAGGTTGGTAATATTCTGGGTAGAGCACCTTGCTCATCCCACTTTACCCACCCAAGCTTCTCAATGAGATGGAAAGCTAGCACCGCAAAGGTCACATAAGAGCATTTGCAAACACACAAATGTAAATAAATGAAGCATAAGCTCTAAATATGAGGATGAAGTGATCAGAGATTAAAAAGTCTTTTAAAAACAAGGACACTTTTGTGAATTTGGGTTTGAAAAAACCTATCCCAAAGCCCAATATGAACTGTATCTTAACAGGCAGCAATTACATCTCCATTATTCCCTGCTGTCTAACCACTTTCCTTCCCTCTTTTCTCTCTCTCTCTCTCTCTCTCTCTCTCTCTCTCTCACACACACACACACACACACACACCTTCATTCCATTTTTTCTCATGCTTTGTCTTCTCCCTCCTCATCCAACCTCACCTATGCCAGAAAATAATAATGGAAGTAAAATTTTTCCAAAATATTACTAAAACAAGAGCATTACTCATAAAATTGAGCCCAAACAGGCAGCCAGGAGCTTCAACAAGCTTGAAGAAGTGAACTCTGCAGCTTACCAGATCTCAGACTGTACCTGAAACAGAGAAGGGCCTGTTTTGTTTAGAGAGAAAACAAGTTCAAATAAGATTTAGTTATGTTCTTTTGCTTGCCAATAACCACTATTCCCTTCTCTCTTCCCCTTCCAGGTCTTCTTGTTCTGTTCTCTACTTTCCCCTCCTTTGTTCTGCCATTTTTATGTTCTAAATAAAAAATTCAAATGCTCAAAGCCACGTGTTGTGATGACTGACACCTCAGCAGATGGCATGTAAACACAGAGCTCAGTGGGCTGGAGCCTGGCTTTTCAGGCAAGGGAGGTGGGCTTGAAGGGAAAAATCCCACGGGTCCCAAATGCAAGGGAGTGCAGTCACCTCTCCTGGTGCACAACTTCTCTGGTGGCTCAGGATTCACTTTCTTCTCCAAATGGAAATGGGACATAGAACACCAAGGGAATGAGGAGTCAGGACTGGGCTGGGATCCAACTTCTGCCATGTATTTAGAAAGCCACAGGCATTTGTCAGCTTAAAGTAGCCAACTCTGAGACTCCTATTCTCTCTCACCCAAAATGCTTTTATTATAGTCAACCATTGCACTGTGTCTCTCTTCTCTCTCTCCCCTGCCTGAAATTAACAAGGAAAGATAGTTTCCTGCCCAGTGTTATAGTGAGATGAATTAAAAGCATTCTATCTTCTCAAGCTCTCAGATCATGTCCTCTAAACACAGTGCTTCCCAAACTATCTGTGAAGAAGAAGCAGTTTTTTTCCCCCAAGATCTTCAGGTACCAGTAAACATGCAACAAAAATAAATTGCTTTAAAAATGAAACAAGCAAAATAAGATATATAAAACATATGTTCAACATTTTTTAGTATTACATTCAACAGCCATAATATTACCCTGTCAAATTCCTATGAAGGCTGATAAATATTTACCCTCCGTTTATTTCCTTATATCATCTCAGACTGGTAATGAACAATGAACCAGCACTAATCTGCACACATTTTGAGTAGCACTGCTCTAAAGGTCTTTATAGTAAGTTTTTTTTTCTATATATACCACTGTATGTCCAACAACTTGTTCACTTCACAGCAAGGAAAACAGAGGGTAGTGTCCTTAAATACCTTATAATTATATTGGACAGACCAGACTTGCCTAGCTTATGATAATTGCCATGGAGATAGAACAGGTGCTGGGACAATGAATAAAGAGAAGGCAGATTGTGGAAGTCAATACCGTGGAAATCTGCACAGTGTGGCCAGAGAAGGACTTTCAGAAAAGGTGACTTTGAAACAATGATCTGAAAGGGGAGAAGGATTCAGCTACATGATGAATCAGGGAGAGTTCATGCATAGGGAACAGTACATGCCAAAGTCCTGAGGCAAAAAACAGCTTGATGTCTTCCCTGAACAGTCAGAAGGCAATTTTGTGTAGAGTAGAATGAGTGACAAGACAGATTAGGTGCCAGGTGGAAGAGTTTTACCTTTTTTCTGCAGCAACAGAAGGCCCATTGAAGAATTTCAAGCAGGGAAGTGGCATGATCTGATGTACGCTTTTTAAAAAATCAGTGTTAAATGGAAGAATTTTATGTAATATAAATTATACCTCAATGGAGCTGTTAGTAAAAAAATAGATCAGTGGCTATTTCCCCATTAATAGAACTTATGCCAAGATGTAATTATTTGTTTATTAATACAAATAACCCCTACTGAACTGAAGTGCCACAAGGGCAAGAACCAAGTTCGAGATGGCTCACCATTGTAACAGCTAGCACTTAATAGGTTTCTAAGTATGTGTGTTTGTCAGACTAGAGAATAAAATTGTGAGTGAACAATATAAGCAACTTGTAATCAAGTACTAATTTATATGGTGTAATCTTCAACTCCACACATTGTACCCTCCCAGGAGGATAGATCTGCTTTCTAGGAAAAGACTCGTGTCTCTCATTAGCAACCTGACAACTTGAATCACCACAATTACTATGCATTTCTTTATTGAAGCATCACCCAGATGAACAATTCAAATGGCACTAAAGGCAGAGCCAGTCTTCATCTAAAATGTGAGACAGATAGTTATCTCTGGCAGTCTTCCAACCCTCATTCTACTACCTTTATCTTTCCTATAGGCAAGCCACCTTTCCCATTTCTCACCCATAATATATCATCAACTCCTAGAAGTCACCCAACTTATCTTGTCTCTGTTTTCCTCTCTGTACAAAATGTGCCCTAGGAATAGTACTGTATGAAGGAAATCTCCACATCATATCTTGAATAATAAATGCACTTAATGTAATCCTTGGATATATTTATTTCCAACTCTCAATTATCCACACCTCCAAAGGTGAAGTGAATTTCAGTATGTGAAAATCAACGAAGATGGGATAATACCAAAGTCATTTGGATCTTTGGAAGATTGAATTGCCTGGCTATTCTCAAATCATGGATGGTCTGTGTTTGGATGACAGTTGCGTAACCGGTGTCTATGTAAAAGATGACTTTGGGGAATCAATCAACGGAAGCTTACAAGACCCTGCATGAACTGCTAAAACATAAAGGTCATGTTGGTTTTATACAGCTGCGTTCAGATGTGAGCAAAGGTGCACTGATCAAACACACAAACGGACATGATATGATTGAGAAGTGATGCAATTGATGAAATATAGCAGAAAGTACAAATCCAAACGGGTAGTTTCCGTTTCAGAAGAATCACTTCTGGAGATTATGCCCATATTTCTAACAAATGTCACCATTGTTGCACAGATGCAGTCAAGTGTACGGAAGCATAGAAGGTAGAAAATGAGAAATTAGAGTTTCAACTCACCCTATCTATGAGCAGTAGGATTGCCTCCAACCTGTCTCTGCCTTCTCTCACATCTTTTAATCAGTAAACACCAAATCTACTGTTCAAACCAAAGGAAAGGATACTAACATAGCAATTAGCCAACAAACCTATCAATTGCAACCAGATAGAATTGGTGAAATGCAAACAGCACTAGAATTTGATGAGTTTAGTCCAAACACACAAAAATCATTGAGTACGTAATCATCACTTAATTATTAAAATCCTTATGAAATAATAAGATAGGCTTAACAGAAATTCCATAGCACAACAGGAAATTTGGGACCTTAGAGTCACTTAGCAATTATGTTGTAAAGTATACACATATACTTATTTCACAGAAAGCATGGGAAGTCATACAATAATAAAGAAGACAAAAATCCATAAACAGTCATCCATATGTACTATAGTCTTATGTAATCATTGGGAATGGGGAGAGGAAAGGAGCACAATTAGCCTCCTTACTACCTAGTAGAAGATACAGAGACAATTTTGATATAGATGTTTCTTAGCCATTATTTTACTAATTGAAAATGTTAGCAAGGATGCAGAAAAAAAAGGGAATGCTTTCACATTGTTAAAGGGAATGTAAATTAGCATAGCCATTATGGAAAACTGTATGGAGGTTTCTCAAAAAACTAAAAATAGAACTACCATATGATCCACTAATCCCATTGCTGGGCATATATCAAAAAAAAAAAAACACAGATCAGTATATTGAAGAGTTATCTGCATTTTCATATTTATTGCAGCACTATTCACAATAACGAAGAACATGGAATCAACCTAAGTGTCCATGAACGGATGAATGGATAAAGAAAATGTGGTATACATACACAACAGGATAATATTCAGCCATAAAAGGGGGAAAATCCTGTCATTTTTCACAATATGGATGAATCTAAAGGACATTATGTCAAGTGAAATAAGCCAGGCACAAAAAGACAAATACCACGTGATCTCATATATATGTAGAATCTTTAAAAGTTGAACTCATAGAAGTAGAGAGTAGAATGATGGTTACCAGAGGCTAGCGGGTGAGCAGGGAGAGAATTAGGAGTTGTTAATAAACAGGTACAAAGTTTCAAACAGGCAGTAGGAGCAGGTTTTGAGATACAGTGCACAGTAGGGTGCAGTAATAATGTATCATATATTTCAGACTAAGAGAGTAAATTTCAAATGTCTCACCATAAAAAAATTATAGCTGAACAAGGTCATGGACATGTGAATTAGCTTGATCTAATCATTCCACATTATGTATATCAAAACATTACATTGCACCCCATAAATGTACACAATTATGATTTGTCAATCAAAATAATATTAATAATAAAAAAGAAAGAAAGGAAAGAAAAGAAAATGGTTCTTGAAGAATGAAATTTCAATAGAGACATCTAAAGTTGTAAGTAATAAAGTAGGGGCCCTTTGTAGGCAAAGAGAACAGAGAAAGATACCAATGTTAAAGAGTGCATGATGTGGGTAGATCATGAGGTCTGTTGAAGGAAGTGGTTGTAGATGAGGCTGGGGAGTAGAAGATAACAGATAATGGAAATCCTTGAAAATAAAGTTAAAATATTTGGTTGTCAATAGAAATTTGGCACCATTACAATCCTTTGAAGAAGGAGTCTTATATTCTAACTGGTATTTTAGGAAGGTAAATTTATTATATAAAGAATAAAGTGGAGAGGGAAAAAAAACAGAAATCAGAGTACCAACTAGGAAGCTAAGACAATAATCTAGGCCAGTGGTTCTCAAACCCTCTTGTACTTCTAAGTCACCTGTTGAATTAGATGCTTGGGCCTCAAACTCCATAAGTCTAAATTAGAGAAAGGGATACAAAAAGAAGAGATTTTAAAGGGATGTAATCACCTTGCTTTGGGGCATATTCTTTTATATTTTTTAAGTGAAAGTAAGTTTATTAGTAAAGTAAAGGAATAAAGGATGGCTATGCCATAGGTAGAGCAGCCCCGAGGGCTGCTGATTGCCCATTCTTACGGTTATTTCTTGATTACATGTTAAACAAGAGGTGGATTATTCATGAGTTTTCTGGGAAAGGGGTGGACAGTTCCCAGAAATGAGGGTTCCTCCCCATTTTAGACCATATAGCATAACTTCCTGACGTTGTCATGGCATTTGTAAACTGTCATGGCACTGGTGGGAGTGTAGCAGTGAGAACAACCCGAGGTCACTCTCATTGCTATCTCCATTTTGGTGAGATTTAGTGGGCTTATCAGCAAGTTCATTATGACCTGTATCTTGTGCTGACCTCCTACGTTATCCTGTGACTGAGAGTGCCTAAGCATCTTGTAATGCAGCCCAGTAGGTCTCATCCTTATTTTACCCAGCCCCTATTCATGATGGAATTCAACCACCTCTGACATTTCCCCCATCCTTTTATAAGGGAACCCTTAATCCTACGGGTTGTAGAAGGCTATTCATCTTCTGTAACTTCTTTAGGCTGAATAGGGCGATGATATTCCTGCTTAACTATTGGTTCCCTTGCATTTGGGGTAAAGAGGAGCTCAATCAGAAAGCATTGGTAAGTCAAGGGCCATTCATAACTCTGAGTTCCAACAAAACGTGATATCTGGAAAATTAATAAATGTTCAATTTAAGAGAACACTGAGTAAACTTATCCTGCAATCCTACACATAGAGTGCAACAGCAATATATTTACAACAGTAAAGCAAAATAAGCAAAACTATCCAAAGTAAACTAAATAAGAAGGCTTTCCATGAACCGGGCAACTGTTGCAACCAAGCCGATATGGGGTTGCTGGCTGACTCCGGTGTGTGGGGCACATTCTTTTTACAAAACACATGAAATACGGAAGTTAATTTAGTCAGCAGGTGATTAGAGAAGGGAGTTCTAGAGTATATGAGAAGGTCTAATTGGAGAGTCATTGGTATCTTATTCAAAGTGAATTAAGGTTGAAAATACCAAAATAAAGTAAGAAATTAATTTGTTTTACAGACTCTCAAGCCTCAAAATGTAACAAGTTCATTTTCTGAGGTATTTGTGTGGTAAATGTTATCCTTTTGAAAAAGTAGATTCTCAGAGCCCAACTTTATGAAAAATCATAACCACCCCCACAGTCAAACACTCAAAATTAAAAATATAAAAAGGCAAATAAAAAAGAACAAAAAATTCTAATGTCTTTGGGTAGATGAGACATGCCAGAAGAAGGAACTTGCTTTCAAGCAGAAAATGAACTGCTGAAGCAGTCTATGATTCAGTGAAGGGAGAAAGCAGTTGCTATAAAACAGCAACTTGCTTAAACAAAAGGAACCATTGTTCCCTGCAAAAACATCAAGTCTACTCAAATACATTTTGTTTTTGGTAAAAATATTATTTTAAAATACATTATTTTAATAGCAGATGAAGCTCAGTGAGGAAATAGAATTCATGATACAGAAATTTCCTTTTAAGTCAAACTTGTTAAAATTGCATGTATTAAATAAAAAGATGTGGTTATCTATCCTTTTGGTTTTTTGTTTGTTTGTTTGTTTTTTGAGATTGAGTCTTGCCCTGTCACCCAGGCTGGAGTGGAATGGCATGATCTCCACTCACTGCAATCTCTGCCTCCCAGGTTCAAGCAATTCTCCTGCCTCAGCCTCCCAAGTAGGTGGGATTACAGGCACCTGCCACCACACCCAGCTAATTTTTGCATTTTTAGTAGAGACAGGGTTTCACCATGCTGGCCAGGCTGGTCTCAAACTGCTGACCTCAAGTGTTCTGCCCACCTTGGCCTCCCAAAGTGCTGGGATTACTGGCGTGAGCCACCACGCCCGGCCTTCTGTCCTTTTTGAACAGTTGACATTGGAAGAGGTGCTCAGGTCAAGCATTTAAACCCTGAAACAAAAGTCAGAACAGGCCAGGTGTGGTGGCTCACACCTGTAATCCCAGCACTTTTGGAGGCCAAGGTGGGTGGATCACCTGAGGCTGGGAGTTCGAGACCAGCCTGACCCACATGGAGAAACCCCATACAAAATTAGCCAGGTATTAGTGGCTCATGCCTGTAATCTCAGCTACTCAGGAGTCTGAGGCAAGATAATCACTTGAGCCCAGGAGGTGGAGGTTGCAGTGAGCCAAGGTCAGACCACTACAGTCTAGCATGGGCAATAGAGCAAGACTCCATCTCAAAAAAAAAAAAAAAAAAAGTCAGAACAAACTAAAAAGACTTAAGAACGTGAAACCAAATGTCAACTTTGTTCTGAGCCAAGAACATGAATTAAAAAGTAAACCTTGTAAACTCACTTACCATGTATTTATATAGCAATCATATACTTTTTCTAAAGACTTGGATTTTCTGATAATAAAAATATCTGTCTGTGTTCACATATATTGCTGTCTGGTCACTGCTCTACTTCTACTCACAAAAGCGTTCATTATACAAGGGAAAAAATGGAATACAGGGAGGAGGCTGGGCTGTGGGACAGAGATAAATCTGATTGACAGTAATTGGAGCGTGTCTGATAGACAGATGCTTCATGGGACTGGTCAGAGCTGATTGGCTGAGGGAGCTATGTCCTACTCATGTGTGTTGTTATCAGAGGAGGAGTAAGGATAGAACTTTCTGGGAAAGGTCACATGATAAAAAGGACCAGTAAGAGGTAGCTTCATGGATGACGTCTAGGGCAGCTAGCTGTGGAGAATAATTTGACAGCTGGCAAGCAGACAGGTAGGATATGCACCTTCTGCTACTGCTCCCTACCCCTTAAACTCGATCTCTTTCTTCTTTTACCTCTTGGGTCTGGGTATTGAAGGCCTAATGCTGCTACATCCAATTTTTAGAGAAATTTTAGGAAACCAGGGACTCTAAATTCCCCCACATGGTGAATTGTGGTTGGCCATTTCCAACTGCTGGTGATGCCAGAAACAAAGGCAATGGGGAAACTGGAGGCAAGACACACCTTCCTTTAGCTAGGAGCTCTCTCCTAAAATATCTGTCTCTACATATTACCTCCACCCTTTCCCTTTCCACTTTTACCTAATGACTTTTGAGCGATAAAAACTGTATGGGCAATTTTACAAAAGTTTCAGAAAGGCCAGACACTTCAATTTCTCAAAAGAGTGGAGTGGCAAGTCCCAATATAGATCACAATATTAAAAAAAAATTGGCCAACAGCTAGGAAACACTAACCATTTAGCCAGATGCTCATATAATAGGCATCTCTACACTCCTTAACCTTCTCCTGATAGAAATTGGTGCCGGATAGCCAATTCTGTCACAATAATTTTTTGGTAGGGTTTAAGGAAAACAGGGATCAAAATTCCCAAAAGTGCAGACTTTGGGTGGCAAACATCAAGTAAAAATTACCAAAAGGGAAAAAAAGCAAAAAGTGGACTAGGAGCCACTAACTTTCAATATCTCCCATTTTTTCACTCTCTCCTCTCCTCTTTTCCCGTTTTATTTACTGTACGTATGATAGCCAGATCTGTTAATTTAATGTCTTAACAGAGGTTTTATGGGGATTTTTCCTCAACTTTCCAAACTGAAGGACTGTGAATGGGAAGGTCACAAAGAAAATGTAGCAACAGGCTACGAACAAGAATAATCATTTAAAACAAAAGGATAGGCAGAGGAGAGCCAAGAGCCAGGCAATTTCTGCCCCATAGGCAAAATCTCTCTCCTTTTTGTAGGCTAGTCAAGTGCAGCAGTGGAAGTAGAAAAGGAACTAGAACTTCTCTCTTAATACAACTATGCGTACCATTCACCTCTTTTTCCCCAGTTGCTCAGATCCTCATTTTCCTTGTCAAATATTCGGTTGTCAGCTCTGCTGAATTCGTGTCTTTGTTGAGATGATCGGGAGAGTCTGGCCTCAATTTTCAAAATGTTGTGCACTGTGCTTGTCCATGACTCTAATAGTGTCTAGGAATAGGTGAGAGAAAACAGAACAGCAACTGTCTCTGAACTTCCTTCTTTCTACTGTTATTCTTCACCTTTTTATTTGACCTGTTTGGTGGACATTTCTGTTGTATTCATTGTTTTATAGAGGTTTTACAGCTACTTGGCAAATATATCCAAACTTGAGGTCAGTGTGTTATCAACTCAAAAACAGAAGTCTAGCAAGAGTTATGGATAAGAGAAATGCCTTAAAAGTGATGAGATTCTAGGTGAAAAAGAACCAGGAGCCAGCCAACGTACGCTCTTAGACAGGATCCCTACATTCTACCAGTGACCTTAATCCCTTTATTTTTCTTTTATTCTCTAGGTGTTCAGTGGACATTTCCACTGCATTAACGTCTTTATAGAGTGTTGAGTGGGACTCAGTATTCTCACCTAAAATTCACAAGAGATCAGCTGAAGAATTGAAACCTAAAAAGAATTTATGAACAAATGAAATGTCTTAAACATATTGCGATAGGAAACAAAACAAGATTAAGAGCCAAAAACTGCGGCCCTTCATAAAAAAGTAGTCTCCTAATAAGCCCCTTTTTACCACACACCCATCCTACTTTTCCTTCTCTCTCTTACTTCTGGGATATGGGGTGGTCACTGCTGCTACATCAGTTACCTTGATGAAATTGTTGGGAGACTCTAATATCAGTTTTCTATACACTGCTGATTGTATTTACTCATGTCAGCTACAACATTTAGCAATACGTGATGGAAAAGACAACATGCTTTGAATTACATTAGAAGGTACACAGAGAAACCAAGAGTTATCCAACTTCTGCCCAATAGTCAGCACCGCTCCCCTGCCTTCCTTCACTCTGTCAACGACCTTCACACATTTGTTTTTCTCATTTCCCTTTGAGGTTTTCAGTGGTCACTTGTGTTGCATTATTTTAGAGATTTCAGTGGGGCTTAGGAAAATATTCCCACCTGAATCTCTGTCTGCAGGTAGTCAGAAGTAAGACCTAGGAATAATTTATCTTTAATTTTTGTGGATACATAACATACATACACACACACATATATATATATAATTACATAATAATCACATCACGAAAATTTGGGTATCCATCCCCTCAAGCATTTATCTTTTGAGTTACAAGCCAAGTACCCTCTTTTAGTTATTTTAAAATGTACAAGTAAGTTCTTATTGACTATAGTCACCTTGTTGTATAATCAAATACTAGGTCTTATTCATTCTTTCTAACTTTTTTTTACATTAACCATCCTTTCCTTCTTCCCACCACCGCCACTACCCTTCCCAACCTCTGACTACCATCCTTCTCTATCTCTATGAGTTCACTGCTTTGACTTTTAGAGCCCACAAATAAGTTAAAGCGTATAATATTTGTCTTTCTGTGCCTGGCTTATTTCTCTTAGCATAATGACCTCCAGTTCCATCCATGTTGTTGCAAATGACAGGATCTCATTCTTTTTTATAACTGAATAGTACTCCACTGTATATATGTATCACATTTTCTTTATCCATTCATCAGTTTGTTGATGGTTAGGTTGCTTCCAAATCTTTGTTATTGTGAGCACCGCTGCAACAAACATAGGATATCTCTTTGATATCCTGATTTCCTTACTTTTGGGTATATACCCAGCAGTGGGATTCCTGGATCTTATGGAAACTCTATTTTCAGTTTTTTAAGGAGCGTCCAAACTGTTCTTCGTAGTGGTTTACTAATTTACATTATCACCAACAGTGTATGAGGATTCTCTTTTCACTACATCCTCACAAGTATTTTTTATTGCCTGCCTTTGTATAAAAGCCATTTTAACTGGGGTGAGATAATATTTCATTATAGTTTTGATTCTGCATTTCTCTGATGATCAATAATGTTGAACACCTTTTCATATGCCTGTTTGCCATTTGTATGTCTTCTTTTGAGAAATATCTATTCAAAGCTATTGCCCATTTTAAAAATTGGATTATCAGATATTTTTTTTCCTCAAGAGTTGTCTGAACTTTTTATATATTCTGGTTAGTAATCCATTATAAGATGAGTAGTTTGCAAATTTCTTCTCCCATTCTGTGGTTTGTTTCTTCACTTTGATGATTATTTCCTTTGCTGTGCAGAAGCTTTTTAACTTGATGTGATACCATTTGTCCATTTTTGCTTTAGTTGCCTGTGCTTGTGGAGTGTTACTCAAGAAATTTTTGCCCAGACCAACGTCCTGGAGATTTTCTCCAACGTTTCATTGTAGTGGTTTCATAAATTGAGGTCTCAGATTTAAGTCTTTAATCCATTTTGATTTGATTTTTGTATAAGGTGAGAGATAGGGATCATGTTTCATTATTCTGCATATGGATAACCAGTTTTCCCAGCACAATTTACTGAAGAAACTGTCTTTTCCCCAATATATGTTCTTGGCGTCTTTGTTGAAAATCAGTTTACTGTAGGTGTGTGGATTTGTTTCTGGGTTCTCTATTCTGTTACATTGGTCTATATGTTTTTATGCCAGTATCATACTGTTTTGGTTACTGTAGCTCTGTAGTATAATTTGAAGTCAGGTAATGTGATTCCTCCAGTTTTGTTCTTTTTTCTCAGGATAGCTTCCGCTATTTTGGTCTTTTGGGACTTCATATAAGTTTTAGGATTGTTTTTTCTATTTCCATGAAGAATGTCTTTGGTATTTTGATAGGGATTGTATTGAATCTGTAGATTTCTTTGAGTAGTATGGACACAGCAACAATATTGATTCTTCCAATTCATGAACATAGAATATCTTTCCATTTTTTGTGTGTCCTTGTGAATTTCTTTCATCAGTGTTTTATAGTTTTCATTGTAGATATCTTTCACTTTTTTGATTAAGTCAATTCCTAGGTATTTAACTTTATTTGTGGCTATTATAATTTTTTTTATTTCCTTTTCAGATTGTTCCCTGTTGCCATGTAGAGATGACACTGATTTTCATATGTTAATTTTCTATGCTGCAACTTTGAATTTGTTTATCAGTTCCAAAGTTTTTTGGTGAAGTCACTAGGTTTTTCCACATATAAGATCATATAATCTACAAACAAGGATAATTCGGATAATTTGACTTCTTCCTTTTCAGTTTGGATGCTCTTTATCTCTTTCTTTTGTCTGATTAATCTAGCTAGGACTTTCAGTACTATGTTGAATAACAATGAAAGTGGGCATCCTTGTCGTGTTCCAGATCTTAGAGGAAATGCTTTCAATATTTTTTCCCTTTCTGTACAATACTACGGAATGGGAAAAATACTACAGATAGAAAACATAATACACTTTGAATCATGTTACAAAGGAAACTGGTGAATGAGGAGTCAGCCAATTCTTGCCCACCGGTTATCCCTTTTCTCCTATCTTTATTTCTTCCAATGTTCTGAGTTTAATTTTCCCCTTTTTTCTTCCAGGTATTTAGTGGCTAATTCTGTTGTGTTATTTATATAGAGAGATCAGTGGGGTTGGGCCAAATACTCTCGCCTTTTGGTCTGCAAGTGGCCAGCTCAAGAAGTAAAACCCGGGAATAGGTTATAAAAAAGTGAAATGCCTTCAAATATTGTTGTAAGAGGAAAGACAGCATCAGGTGCCAGCCAACTCCTGCCCTTTATTATTCTCTTTTACAAACTTTGTCTCCTAATATTCCTCTTCTTCTCACCCCCCCTGTTCTTTTTGTTCACTCTTTTCCCTTATGGATATTTGTTGGTCACTTCTGTTATATTGCTTTCTTTGCTGAAGCTCTCCAGAGACTGAAGTCTCTTTTGTAACTTGGAGCTTGTATTTGCATATATCAACAGTTGAATCTAACAATTTGTGGTATAAAGACATGCTTGAACACATATTAAATGAAAATAGGTAAAGCATGAAAATAGCCAATTCCTTCCCATTAGTTGTAAGTTCCTTATTTCTGACTATGATATTTCTGATTTTATTTTCTCTTATTGCCACATGGATTTTTAAAATTACCTCTGTAACATTAGCATCTTTTAAGAGATTTAAGAGAGTTTCTACCTTGAAGTCTGAGGTCACAACATCAAACAGAGAAGCTTAGCAAGCATTATAGACAAGTGAAATTCCTTAAAATAATAAGAAAGTGTGAACCATCAGCCAGCCAATTTTTGTCTTTGTGCCAGACTATTTATCCTAACTTTCATGATCCTTTATAGCCCCTCCATCATCACCATTCTATTGCCTTCCTTATACACTCTGGTTGTTGTCTGGGCTCTTGTCTGTGTTATTGTCTTTATATTGGTTTCAAGGATTCACAGCTCAACTTTACCACTTTGACTACTGTGGGTGTCTTGCATAATGAAAAGGATTTACCAAGATAGTATAAAAATGTGTATTCTCTTAATATTTTTGGATTTTAAAAAAGAAGTTCCAGAAATCAGACACCTCCTGTCCTCTATTGAGATCCTCAATCCTAAAATAACTGTGATCCTCATCCCTATTTTACTTCACTTTTACATATATTCTCATGCTTGGTAAATGGTTCATGGTCACGTCTCCCCTATCAGTGTCTTTGCTAACCCTGTGGGAAAAATTAGGCCTCTGTGTTCAATCTTGTAGACTATAGTTTCTCATAATAGAAAGTAGCAATTTGTGAAGAAAAACAGCACATGTATTACAAAATTGAATTCAGATGGAAGGTAGTCCAGATACCAGCTGACTTTTGCCATTTATTTAACATCTCTCTTGTAGCTTCCATCTTTCTACAGATGACCTGCTTTCCTTTATTTCCCCTTTATCATCCAAATGTTTAATATTCATTTTTGTAGTGCTAGTATACTTGCAAAGGTTTTAGAGAAGCTTGGTATTATCAACCTGAGGCACCTTTTTTTTTTTAGACAGAGTCTCACTCTGTTGCCCAGGCTGGAGTGCAGTGGCATGATCTCAACTCACTGCAACTTCTGCCTCACGGGTTCAAGCTATTCTCATGCCTCAGCCTCTCAAGTAGCTGGGACTATAGGTGTACACCACCACATCTGGTAATTTCTGTATTTTTAGTAGAGATGGGGGTTTCACCATGTTAGCAAGGCTGGTCTGGAACTCCAGACATCAAGTGATCTGCCCACCTCTGCCTCCCACAGTGACTGGGATTACAGGCTTGAGCCACTGTGCCTGGCCAACTTAAGGTCCTTTTGTGGCCAGCTGCTAAAGAGAACTCTAGCAAGAGTTGTGGACAAGTAAAATGTCTTAAAATAATGAGATATTAGGTGAATATGGACCAAAAGTCGGCCAACTCCTGCCCTCAGCCAGAATTTGCATCCCAACTTTTAATTTCTATAACTACCTATCAACTTTCTTTTCCCCTTCACTATCCAGATTAGTTTTTTTTTAGTATAAATGTATGGTGTATAAGTGTAATTTTGTTACATAGTTAATTTTAAAACTCTACTGTCAGGAATGGGATTATTGAAGGTTATTTTTATTGCATTAATCCCATGTCAAGGTCTCTGTGTAGCCACTTCTTGCAAGAAATGAATTCAGGCAAGAGTTATGAACAAATTAAATGTCTTAAAATAATCATACAAGTGGATAAAGTAAACCAGGAGCCAGCCAACTTCTCCTCTGAATCAGAACATTTCTGCTAACTTCTGTTATCCTACCACAATCCTCCCTGCCATTACCATTTTATTTCTCTTTTTATATACTCTGTGTTTTATAGTGTCCTATTCTGTTTTAGTGCCTTTACATTGATTTCAGGGATACATGGCCTCAATAGAAACACCATGAGGGTTTTGTGTGTTCAATGACTAAAATCTAACATGCTCTGGAAAAGTATGGTGCCTTAAAATTCGATAGCAAAGAGGACAGGAGCCTGACACCTCCTGCTCTTTAGCCCAAAACCATCTCTTGCTCTCTTCTTTCTTACGACTTTCTCCCCTTCCTTATTTCCTGTCTACTTGGTGTATGTCTGCTGGTCAGTTTTGATGCATTAGTTATTTTATTAAATCTGTGGCTAGACTCAGGCCTCAATTCACAATTTTGCCAACTACGATTGTACATGAAACAGCCTCTAGCAACTTGTTTTAGAAGAAAAAAATCCATGTTTTTTCTAAAAAGGAAATAGACATAAGAGGTTGAGGGAAGCCAGCAAAATCTTCCTCCTTGGCCACCTCTTCTCTCTTAACTTCCATCCATATATATATATGCACATATGTATATGTGTATATATATATATATATATATATATATATATATATATATCTGGTGGTCATCTTTCTTACATTGGTGTCTTTGGGAAGGTTTTCAGAAAATCAGCTTCAGTTTTATCACCTTGAAAACTGACTCAACAGCCTAAAGAGAAAATCTAACGAGAAGTTATAGGATAAGTAAAATGCCTTGAAACAGTGAGATACATACAAGGAGAAAAACGACAAGAAGCCAGCCAGCTCCTCTACTTTAGCCTACACATCTCTCCTCACCTCTATGTTCCTACCACTGACCCTTACCCTTTTATTTACTCCATTTTTCTTTCTGGATATTATATCATCACCTGTGCTGCGTGTCTTTACATAGGTTTTGGGGATAATTGGCCTGCCTTAGGGTTATAAGTGTCATAACCATAAAAATCCATCAAAGATTATTATGGAAAGGAGTAATGTCTTAAAATGTTGGGATAAGAGGTGAAAGAGACCTTGAAGCCAAACAAATCCTGCCCTTGTACAGAACATCTCTCCTAATTTCCATATCTTTTATCCTTTCCCCCTTACCCCTCTTACTGTTGAATGTCAGCTCTGCTGCGTTAGTGTCTCTGAAGAAGCTGTAGAGAGAATCAGGCTTTAATATTTGCAATATCATGGACTGTCAGTGTCCACTTGAAGAGTGGAATTTAGCAATAGTTGATATAAAAAGAAAATTCTTTATAAAAAAAGGTATCAGAAAAAGAAAGATGACCAAGAGTCAACAAACTCCTGCCTTTGGCTTGACAATTTTCCTTATATCCACCTGTATATTACTCACTTCCCTTCTCTTTTCCCCTTCTACTTCTTTGATATTTATTAATCAGTTCTGCTCCATTAGTTTCTTCAGAGGGTTTAGGTAAAAATTCAACCTCGATCATCTCAACCTTGAGGACTGTTGGTTGCTGTGTCTAAATGCTGGGAACCAGAGTGACAAGCCATAGAATCTGAAGAGAGACAACAAGCAAAATGCACACAAATGGAACAGAGGGAGAAGTAGGACCAGGATCCAGCTAACTCTTGCCCTTCAATAACAAGATCTTTCACCTCCCTAAACACCTGTTATCTTCTTTGTTTGCCTCACTTCTGCTCTCTTCACCTTGCAAAAGGGGCTGCTAGTGCTTTCTGTCCATATGGCCTGGTAAGCTGTCATGGCCCTCAGTAGGAGCTAGTGGTTTGGAGGTTTTGCCAGCTAGAAAAACAGGTTTTGATGATCTCCCCCTGGTTTAATCTGTGCTGCTGTGACCACATTTTATCCCACGAGTACAGCCAGGCTAATGCCAATTTGCAGTGTGTCAGAACTCATTCCCAGGTATGTCTGTCATAAAATATTAGTTGACTGAGAAACTTCTAGGTCCTCAGTGATATGGTTGAGGTTGGGTAGAGAGATTAGTGCCCTGTATTCCTAAAAGGGGTTTCCAAATCACAATGTGTTTACTGGAGATGAAGACACTCAAGTGGGAATTTGTGGGGTGTATACAGCAGGATGAAGTTTCTGGGAGTAAGGGGAGGTAATTCTTGAGGCATATTTGAGGTGAATGCCTCCTTTTAGTTTCTTTGCCAGAAAAAGGGTAGTGAGGGCAAATCTTTAAGAAAAGAGTGGCACAGCAGACAATAACCAGACTGAATTGCTGGCTCTTAGGCCTTAAGGCAGAAAGTGAGATTTGGGGTATCCTTTCTCCTTCTCTTTTGCTAATTCTACATTGCTATTTTAACATGCTATGGGTATTAGGTAAACAGGAGTATGAAGCTTATCAAAGTGAGAGATACTGCTTTCTAGTGCATGCTGTGCCCATTGACCCCGGGGATCGTAATGATGGCAGAAGTATTTGCAACCCCTTTCTCTCAAAAAACATAGCTCTACTTCTTTAGCCCAGGCTTTTAAGATACAGGCCAAGCACAAGAGAGCCCATCCTTCACCCACACCAGCAGGTCAATGGGCAGTTGGTCAATTTTTTAATGTAATATTTGTTAACTGCCAAATGTGGGTAGGCATGGTAAATGAATTAAAGCTATTCATTAAGGATTTTAAATGATACATATTAGTACATATTTATGGGGTACATGCGATATATTGTCACATGCATAGAATGTGTAATGATCAAATCAGTGAATTTAGGATATCCAACACCTTGAGTATTTATCATTTCTTTGTGTTCAGAACATTTCAAGACACCTCTTCTGGCTATTTTGAAATAAACAATACATTGTTGTTAACTATAGCTACCCTACTCTGCTATTGAACAAGAGAACTTTTCCCTTCTATCTAACTGTATGTTGTACCCATTAACTGTTCTTTCTTCATTTTGTCCCCACTGTGACCCTTCCCAGCCTCTAGGAACCCTCATTCTACTCTCTACCTCCATGAGATCAAAATCTTTAGCTCCCATATATGGGTGAGAATATACAATATTTCTCTTTCTGAGCCTGGCTTATTTCACTTAACATAATGACCTCCAGTTCCATCCATGTTGCCGCAAATGACATGATTTCATTATTGCTTATGGTCAAATAGTGTTCCACTGTGTGTATATAACACATTTTTTTGAAGGCCATTAAACTTTTTTAGATTTATTTTTTTATCTTTTTTTTCAACTTTTATTTTTTGTTCAAGGGTACATGTGCAGGTTTGTTATGTAGGTAAACTTGTATCACAAGAGTTTGTTGTATAAATTATTTTGTCACCCAGGTACTAAGCCTAGGACCCAATAGTTATTTTTTCTGATCCTCTTCCTCCTCTCAGCCTCCATCCACCAATAGGCCCCAGTGTCTGTAGTTCTATTCTGTGTGTCCACGTGTTCTCATCATTTCTCTCCCACTTATAAGTGAAAACATGCAGTATTCGGTTTTCTGTTCCTGTGTTAGTCTGCTAAGGATAACAGCCTCCAGCTCCATACATATTCCTGCAAAAGGCATAATTTTGTTCATTTTATCACTGCATAGTATTCCATGGTGTATATGTAGCACATTTGCTTTATCCAGTCTATCATTGATGGCCTTTAGGTTGATTCCACATCTTTGCTATTGTGAATAGTGCTGCAATTAACATTCATGTCTTTATAATAGAAGGATTTATATTCCTTTGGGTATTTACCCAGTAATTGGATTGCTGAGTCTAATGGTAGTTCCATTTTTAAGTCTTTGAGAAATTTCCATACTGCTTTCTACAATGGTTGAACTAATGTACACCCCCACCAACAATGTATAAAGTGTTCCCTTTTCGGCTGGGCATGGTGGCTCATGCCTATAATCTCAGCACTTTGGGAGACAAAGGCAGGTGGATCACCTGAGGTTGAGAGTTTGAGACCAGCCTGGTCAACATGGTGAAACCTCATCCCTACTAAAGATATAAAAATTAACCAGGTGTGGTGGTACATGCCTGTAATCCCAGCTACTTGGGTGGCTAAGGCAGGAGAATCGCTTGAACGAAGGCAGCGGAGGTTGTAGTAAGCTGAGATCATGCCACTGCACTCCAGCCTGGACAACAGAGTGATACTCTGAAAAAAAAAAAAAAGTGTTCTCTTTTCTCTGCAATCTTGTCAGCATGTTATTTTTTGACTTTTTAACAGCCATTCTGACTGGTGTGAGATGCTATCTCACTGTGGTTTTGATTTGCATTTCTTTAATGATCAGTGATGTTGAGTTTTTTTTTCATGTGCTTGTTGGCTCCATGTATGTTTTCTTTTGAAAGGTGTCTGTTCATCTTTCCCCAATGTCCTTTGTCAATTTTTCAATGTGATTGTTTGGGTTTTTTGTGCTTTGTTTTAATTGCTTATAGATATTAGATATTAGACCTTTCTCAGATGCATAGCTTGCAAGTAATTTCTTCCATTCTGTAGATTGTCTGTTTACTCTGTTGATAGTTTTCTTTGTTGTGCAGAAGCTGTTTAGTTTAATTAGGTCCCATTTGTCAACTTTTGTTTTCTTTGGAATTGCTTTTGGCATCTTCCTTATGAAATATTTGCCTCTTCCTATGTCCTGAATGGTATTACCTAGGTTGACTTCCAGGGTTGTTATAGTTTTGGGTTTTACATTTAAGTCCTTAATCCATCTTAAGTTGATTTTTGTATATGGTGAAAGGAAGGGATCAAGTTTCAATCTTCTGTGCATGGTTAGCCAGTTCTCCCAGCATCACTTGTTGAATAGGGTATCCTTTCCTCATTCCTTGTTTTTGCCAGCTTTGTCAAAGATCAGATGGTTGTAGATGTGCAACCTTATTTCTGGATTATCTATTCTCTTCCATTAGTCTATGTACCAATACCATGCTGTTTTGGTTACTGTATCCCTGTAGTACACTTTGAAGTCGAGTAGTGTGATGTCTCCGGCTTTGTTCTTTTTGCTTAGGATTGACTTGGCTATTTGGGCTCATTTTTGGTTCCATGGGAGTTTTAAAATAATTTGTATCTAGTTCTGTGAAGAATGTCATTTGTAGTTTGATGAAAATATCATATAGATTCAATAAATTGCTTTGGGCAGTGCGGCCATTTTAATGATATCAATTTTTCCTAACCATGGGCATGGGATGGTTTTCCATTTGTTTTTGTCATCTCTGATTTCTTTGAGCAGTGTTTTGTAATTCTCATAGTAGAGATCTTTCACCTTCCTGGTTAGCTGTATTCCTAGGTATTTTATTCTTTCTGTGGCAATTGTCAATGGGATTGCATTCCTGATTTGGTTCTTGGCTTGGCTGTTGTTGGTTATACATTTTCTTTATCCACCTGTTTATTGGTGAACACTTAGTTTGATTCCATATCTTTGCTATTGTTAATAGTGCTGCAATATACATGGGAGTGCAGGTATTCCTTTGATATACTGATTTCCTATGGATAAATGCCCAGTAGTGGGATTGCTGGATCATATGGTAGTTCTATTTTTAGTTTTTTGACAATTTTCACACAGTTTTCCATAGTGGCTATACTAATTTACATTCCCACCAACAGTGTACATGAGTTCCCTTTTCTCCTCATCCTTGCCAGCATCTATTTTTTTAAAATCTTTTTAATAGTAGCCATTCTAACCAAAGTAAGATATTTTCTTGTAGTTTTAATTTGTATTTCCCAGTTGATAGTGATGTTGAGTATTTTTTCATACACCTGTTGCAATTTGTATGTCTTATTTTAAGAAATTTCTATTTATGTTCTTTGCCCACTTTTTAATGGGATTGTTTTTGTTTTTTTACCGAGTTGTTTGGATTCCTTGTACATTCTGGATATTAGTCCCTTGTTGGATGATTAGTTCGCAAATATTTTCTCCCATTCAACAGGTTGTCTCTTCACTCTGTTGTTTCCTTTGCTGTGCAGAAGCTTTTTGGTTTAATATAGTCTCACTTGTCTATTTTTGTTTTTGTTGCCTGTGCTTTTGAAGTCGTAGCTATGAAATCTTTGCCTACACTAATGTCCTGAAGTGTTTCCCCTGTGTTTTCTTCTAGTAGGTTTATAGTTTCAAGTCTTATGTTTAGGTCTTTAATCCATCTGGAGTTCATTTTTGTATATGATGAGAAATAGAAGTCCAGTTTCATTCTTCTGCATATGGATATCCAATTTTTCCAGCACCATTTACTGAAGAGGGTGCCCTTTCCCTAATGTATGTCCTTAGAAATTTGATGGAAAATAAGTTGGCTATAAATATGTGGATTTATTTCTGGGTTCACTATTCTGTCCCATTCATCTGTGTATCTGCTTTTATATGAACACTGTGTCATTTTGATTACTATAGCCTTGTGATACATCTTGCAGTCAGGTAGTGTGATACCTCCAGCTTTGTTTTGTTTGTTTTTTGTTTTTTTGCTCAGGGTTGCTTTGGCTACTTGGACTCTTTTTTCATTCCATATGAATTTTAGAATTGTTTTTTCTATTTCTGTGAAATATGACATTGGTATTTTGACAGGAATTGCATGAAATCTGTAGATTGTTTTGAGTAGTATGGTCATTTTAACAATATTAATTCTTTCAATCCATGAGCATGGGATGTCTTTACATTTGTGTCCTCTTCAATATCTTTCATCAGAGTTTTCCTTGTAAAGGTCTTTCACCTCCTCGATTAAGTTTATTTCTAGATATTTCAGTAGCTACTGTAAATGGGACTGCCTTCTTGATTTCTCTCTCAGGTAGATCAATATTGGTATATAACAACACTACTGATTTCTGGATGTTAATTTTATATCCTGCAATTTTACTGAATTTAATGATCAGATCTAAGAATTTCTTGGTGGAGTCTTTAGGTTTGTCTTGATATAAGCTCAAGACATATGCAAAGAGGGACAATTTGAGTTCCCCCTTTCCAATTTGTATGTCTTTTTTTCTACCTGATTGCTCTGGATACGACTTAGAGTAATAGGCTGAATGGGAGTGATGAAAGAATGCGTCCTTGTCTTTTTCCATTTCTTAGAGGAAAGGTTGTTTTCAGCATTTTCCCATTCAGTCTGATTTCAGCTGTGGGTTTGTCATATATGGCCTTTATTATGTTGAGGTACAATCCTTCTATGCCTAGTTTGTTGAGAATTTTTATTATGAAGGGATATTAACTTTTACCAAATGATTTTTCTGTGTCTATTGAGATGATCATATAGATTTTGCCTTCATTCTGTTGATGTGATGTATTACATTTATTGATTTGCATATGTTAAACCATTCTTGCATCGCTGGGATAAATCCCACTTGATCATGGTGTATCTTTTGGATATGTTGTAGGATTCAGATTGCTAGCATTTTGTTGAGGACTTTTGCATCTATGTTCATCATGGATATTTGCCTGTAGTTTTGTTGTTGTTGTTGTTGTTGTTGTTGTTGCATCCTTGTCTGGTTTTGGTGTCAGAGTAATGCTGGCCTCATAGAATGAGCTAGGGAGAATTCCCTCCCCTTAATATTTTTGGAATAGTTTGAGGAGAATTGGTATTAGTTCTTCTTTGTGAGTTTGGTAGAATGCAGCAGTGAAGCATTCAGTCCTAGACTTTTCTTTGTTGAGAGACTTTTTATTACTGATTCAATCTCATAACTCATTATCAGTCTGTTCAGGTTTTCAATGTCTTCCTGATTAAATTTTAGTAGGTTGAATGCCTCCAGAAATTTATCCATTTTCTCAAGGTTTTCCAGTTTGTTATCATCTAGTTGTTTATAACAGTCTCTGATGATCTTTCTTTTTTTCTTTTTTGAGATGGGGTCTCACTCTGTCACCCAGGCTGGAGTACAGTGGTTCTATCTTGGCTCACTGTAACCTTTGCTTCCTGGGTTCAAACAATTCTCCTGCCTCAGCCTCCTGAGTAGATGGGATTACAGGTGTGTGCCACCACACAAAGCTAATTTTTGTATTTTCAATACAGACAGAGTTTCACCAGGTTGGCCAGGCTGGTTTTGAAATCCTGACCTCAAAGGATCCACCCATCTTGGCCTTCAAAGTGTGGGATTGCAGGCATGAGCTACCATGCCCAGTGAATTTTCGTATTTCTATGGTATCAATTGTAATGTTTCCTTCCTCACTTCAGATTTTATTTATTTAGGTTTTCTCTTTTTTTTTTTTTTTGGTTTATCAAGCTAGTGATTTATTGATTTTGTTTATCTTTTGAAAAAAACTTATTTTATTGTTTTTTGTGTTTTTCTGTAGTAGTCTGTTTCATTTAATTCTGCTCTGATCTTTATTATTGCTTTCCTTCTACTAATTTGGGGTTTGAGTTGTTCTTGCTTTTCTAGTTCTCTGAGGTGCATCATTAAATTGTTTAATAATAGAAGTATTATTCAAATAATACTTCTTTTTTTTGATGTTTGCATTTATTTCTATAAATTTCCCTCTTAACATTGCTTTTTCTGTATCCCATGGATTTTGGTATATTGTGTTTCATTTTTCATTTGTGTCAAGAATTTTTTAAATTTTCTCCTTAATTTCTTCTTTGACCCAATGCTCACTCAGGAGCATGTTGTTTAATTTCCATTTATTTGCATAGTTTCCAAAGTTTGTCTTGTTATTGATTTCTAGTTAAATTCCATTGTGGTCTGAGAAGATATTTGATATGATTTGGATTTTTAAAAATTTTTTGAGACTTGTTTTGTGTCCTAATGTATAATCTGTCCTGGAGAATGTTCCATGTGCTGATGAGAAGAATGTGTATTCCATAGCTGTTGGATGAAATGTTCTATAAATCTCTGTTACGTACATTTGTTCTCAAGTGAAGTTTAAATTCCATGTTTCTTTGTTAATCTTCCCTCTAGATGATCTGTCTAATGCTGAAAGTAGGCTGTTGAAGCCCCCATCTATTTTTGTACTGGAGTCTATCTCTCTTTTTAGTTGTAATAATGTTTGTCTTATATATCTTGATGTTTTGGTGTTGGAGGCATATATGTTTAAAATTGTTACATAGTATTGTTGGATTAATCCCTTCATCATTATATAATGACCTTCTTTGTCTCTTTTCACTGTTTTTGACTTAAGTCTGTTTTTTTTTCTGACATAAATATAGCTACTTCTGCTTGCTTTTAATTTCTGTTTGCCAGAATGTCTTTTTCCATCCCTTTACTTTCAGCCTACATGTGCATTTACATGTGAGGTGAGTTTCTCGTAGACAGCATATAGCTGGATCATTTTTAAAAAACATTCAGCCAGTCTACATCTTTTAACTAGAAAGTTTAATCCATTTATACTCAAAGTTATTATTAATATTTGAGGGCTTATTCCTGTCATTTTATTAATTTATTTCTGGTTATTTTGCATGTGCTTTGTTTCTTCCTCTCTTGCTGTTTATCATTGAGTTTGATGATTTTCTACAGTGGAAACATTTGATTCCTTTCTATTCCTCATTTGTGTGTTTGCTCTACCAGTGGGTTTTATACTTTCATGTATTTTCATTATGGTAGATACTCTCCTTTTTGTTTAAGGTGTAAGACTCCCTTAAGTATTTTTTTTATGGCTAGTCTAGTAGTGATGAATTATTTAATCTTTTGCTTGTCTGGGAAAGACTTTATTTCTCCTTCATTTATGAAAGGCAACTTTCTTTAGTATCCTTGGTTGCCAGTTTTTTTTTTTTCTTCCAGAACTTTGAATATATCAGCCCATTCTCTCCTGGCCTATAACATTTCTGCTGAGAAATTCACCGTCAGTCTAATGGGAATCCCCATCAGACTAAGTAACTAGATGCTTTTCTCTTACTATTTTTGGAATTCTCTTTGACTTTTGACAATTTGACTACAATGTGCCATGGAGAAACCTTTTCAAAGGTTTAGGGATCTCTGAGCTTCCTATATTTGTATGTCTAAATCTTTTGCTACATCTGGAAAGTTTTCAGCTATTAATTTGTTAAATTTTCTATCCCTTTCATTTTCTCTTCACCTTCTGAGACACTAAAAATTAAAATTACTGGGTCACTTTAGAGTGTCTTGTATGTATAAGCCTTTGTTTATTCTTTTTTATTCTTTTTTCATTTTTTGTCTGATTAGGTTATTTAAATAACCTGTCTTCAATTTCGAAAATTCTTTCTTCTGCTCTATCTAGTCTAGTGTTGAATCTTTCAAATGTATTTTATATTTTATTCAATGAATTATTCAGTTTTAGAATTTGTTTTTCTTTTTATGTTAGCTATCTCTTTGGTAAATTTCTCACTCAGATCCTGCATTGTTTTTTCTGATTTCTTGGTATTGTTGTTCTGATTTCTGTGTTCTCTTGTATCTCACTGAGCTTATTTAACATCATTATTTTGAATTTTTATGGGATTTCATAAATCTTTTTTGATTGAGATCTATTACTGGAGAAGTATTGCATTCCTTTGGAGGCATTGTATTTTTTACTTTTTTGTATTTCTTGTGTCCTTGCATTGATATCTGCACATTTGATGTAACAGTTACTTCTTCCAATATTTTAAATTTGCTTTTGTAGGGGAGGACTTTTTCTTGAAGATTTATCTATGGTGTTAGTTGGGTAGGACACTTCGGCTTTGATTCTGGGTATGTGCAGTAATGTAGTCTCCATAATGATTTATCTGGCTGTAATCAGCATCAGTAGTATATGTGATTTCCTTGGTGGTGTAGGGTGCAGTTGATGGTGGGGGCTGTGGTGAAGTTTTTCTGGGGATGGAGACATCAGATGCACCAGTCCTTGGACCCCAGTAGTAGCAGCAACAGGTCAAGCCATACCTGTCCATGGGTCTCAGGGAAGTGTAAATGGGCACCAGTGTTAGTGGATCCAGTCAGGCTGATTCTTGGGCCTTCAGGCAGCTTGCTCAGGTACCAGCAGTGGCAGTGGTGGGCCAGATGGGTGGGTGGGTCCTTGGAGCTTTAGGAAGTGGGCATGACATGGGCAATGGTTGTAGCAGAGGCAGCACAATCCTCTGACTCCCAAGTGGTCTGTCCTGGTGATGATGGCGGCTATAATAGGCTAGGCCAGCCATTCTTGAGGCCTGTAGGTAGCACATGCAGGTGAGTCCTAGCTATGGTGGTAGTGACAGGCTAAGTCAGCCTGTCCTCAGGATCCCAGGAGGAGTGCTAAGGTGCCAATGGAGGTGAATGGGGCAGGGCAATCTAAAGGCCCCTGGACAGTACACTGGGAATTGAGGGGAGTGGAGCCAGGCCATCTGGTGGTGCATGTGGGTGCTGGCTATCGTAGACAGGGGTGAAGTGATCCCCAGGTCCCCAGTAGAATGCTCAGGATAGGGCTGAAGTGGCTGTGCTGCAGCCCTACTGCAGGGGAAGGCAGAGTTGCTCTCAGTGGTAGCAACCATAAACAGGTAGCTTGGGAGCATATGCTTTGGCCCTAGGTGATATAAGTAGGGAAACCTTTCCTCAGGGCTCTTTTAAACATGTAGTAGTACTGCTACTGGAAGTGACAGGGTCACTGCCAATGACTTGTGTTTGGTCCTGGCAGCAGCAGCCAACAACAAGGCTCGTCCCTGCATTCAAGGTATGTCAATGGGATGGGGTTCCAAGGATGTGGAAATGCAGGGTCTGTTGGGCCCCTGGTCAGGATGTAGCCTGGTAGGGGCTGGGCTCTCAAAATGGCACCCTGCTGTGGCTGCTTAGGACTCTGGGACCCACACAAGCTCCCTCTCTAGAGAAATGCCATTATACAATCTCTAGGCAACTCCTTCAAAGCCCATGTGGGTTGAGGGCTCTCCCAGGGCTAGGATTGCAGGAGTATACATTCAGAATATGGACTGCTAGGATCTCTCACTTATCCTTTACCCACACTGGGGCACCTCCCCCGGCTTCCAGGTGATCCTGGCCAAGCAGGCTCCCTCACTTCTTTCTCATTCCATGAGTCAGATGTTTCCTGTCACTTCTCTATTGAATTCCAGCATTCTCCCTTAGGAAATCTACTCAAAGTGTGATTATCTACTCACTATTTTATTTTTTACTTGTACAGGAGGTGAGTTCTGGATGCCTCTGTTCAGCCATTTTGAAGCCGGTTTCATTAAAGTTTTATCCTCAGCCTTTTATTTGAATATAAGTTAAAGAAGTGAGAATGGAGAGTTGGGTATCAGTTAGGCTTACGCCCCAACAGTAGCCTCTCCTAGACTTTCTACACAAGTGAGGCTCTCTGCTCAATTTATTACAGGGGGAGTAAAATGGGAGAAAACACTGAGTCTTATTTTCTCTCATGAAGAAAGCCTTTGGGAGAAAACTCATCATGACAAATTAATGTTAATTTTTAAAATGCACTGTGGTTATCAGAATGAAGGAGTGATTCGCAGGGATGCAAATTATTTGACTCTGTTCAGTCTCTATTGACTCATACCCGACTTATGAAAGGAAGAGGAAGGGACTGTAAGTAATAACTAAAAAAGTTGTTTTGCTAAAATGTTTTCTAAGACTGTCTTGTTATCCATAGTAAAGAAATGTAAAGTTAGAGAAAGCGTGGATGGAGGTTCTGACCCTGGAGGTGTTGTTTATGTTTAGTTTGTGAATAAATTCACCAAGCTATAAATGTAAAGATATGTGCACTTCTCTATATAGTTATTACACTTCAATAAAACCTTTTTAGACTGTAAAAAAGAGAAGATACATTAAATAATTGATACAGATTTGGGTAATACAGGTGTATGCATTTATCAAAACTCATCAAGTACATTTCATTGATGTAAATATTACCTCAAAAACAAAGAAAGGAAAAGAACTGTAAACAAACACTGAATTTTAATGACCTGCACGCTGAAATCTTTAAGGGTGAAGTATACTAATGTCTCCAAGTACTTTGAAATGAACCCCAAAATGAAATGGTTTGATAGATGAATAGAAAAATAATTGTAGAATCTGAGTGTGACTGTGGGTGTTCACTATATAATTCTTTCAACTTTTCTGTATGCTTGATCATTGTTATATTAGAATGTTGGAGGGTTCTAAAGAAGGGAGGAAGAGTTTTACCCATCCCTTTATGAATAGAAATGATGGCTTCAGTTCATTGAAGACCCTAACACATTAATAGTAATTATCAGGATATAGTTATCTAGAAAAAGTAGCAGCAATTCCTGGGCTGCTACATGCCCAATAGCGCTGGCAGAGCTCACATGGAGATACTCTTTCACAAGGCTTAGGTGGCAGAGGCACCAGATGGTAGCCAGAGCAAATTAGAAGAAAGTCGTAGATACTATGTGTCCACCACTTTCAGATTCTACAATCTTAGCATCTAAGATTCATTTATTGTCTGGGTGCAGTGGCTCATGCCTGTAATCCCAGCACTTTGGGAAGCCGAGGAAGGCGGATCACTTGAGGTCAGGAGTTTGAGACCAGCCTGCCCAACATGGTGAAACCCCATCTCTACTAAAAATACAAAAATTAGCTGGGCATGGTAATCTCAGCCACTAGGGAGGCTGAGGCACAAGAATCACTTGAACCTGGGGTGGGGGCATGGGTGGAGGTTGCAGTGAGCCAAGATTGTGCCACTGCACTCCAGCCTGGGTGACAGAGCAAGACTCTATCTCAAAAACAAATACAAAAGATTCATTTATGGATACATGTGAGACATACCCTGGGATTTGTACCATCATATACAACCAAGCTGTCAGTTTCACTCATTGGCATTTCTGTAAATCACAAATGTCTAAAGTAGAAACTGAAGCAATCTACTGTGTTTATCATGTTAGGCTAAAGAAAACTTTGCTATAACACCCATTAGGGTCAAGCTTTTCAATATTTTCCAATTACATAAAGCATTGTATTTGTACTCAATGAAGAAAGACTAAAAATACAGGTAAATGAAACAAATCAAAACATTTGCTTGAAGTTGGCACCTATGTTTGTCCATGCAGCAGTCATATTACATAAAGACACAGGAACTAAAATGGAAGAATGCATATTTTCCCCATCATGCCTGTAGTTTCAGGGACATAGTACCCTAACAATTAATTTCATATTCAAGGCTGTCTTGATTGCTAATAAGTGATCCTAAGGAAGAAGGTTTCATGTTATCCTTAGCACTCTAACAGATATGGTAAGAATATACAACCTCCCAAAAATCATGATCTTTTCAATGTCTTTCCAGGGTTTTACTGATATTTTACTGGAAAGAGTCATGCATGGGGGAGCCAACATTACAGGTTTCCAGATTGTCAACAATGAAAACCCTATGGTTCAGCAGTTCATACAGCGCTGGGTGAGGCTGGATGAAAGGGAATTCCCTGAAGCCAAGAATGCACCACTAAAGGTAATGTTCCATAGCATGTAAAAACCTAAGGCCAGCTTTTTAGAGTATCTCGGTATGGTCTTTATACACTAACGGTCATCTCATGATCAAGTGATCTTTCCTCAGAAGTGATGCAAAGATGCCACAAAAACACCTACAGGTGATGCTATTGCATTTGAAAACTAAACCCCTGAATAAAGAAGCTGCTGAGAATGAGATCTTTTAAAATCCAGCATTTGGAAATAAGTTAACTTAATTTTTAATGAGTTTTATTTGTAATATGCTCATAACAATTTACAGTATTGCAAGAACCTGAGCCAGGCAAAGGGTGGGGGCAGTGGGAATAGGTAAGGAAGATTGATAGTCTGAAACAGAAAATTAGATTTTACATTATTTATGTGATTGCTTTGTTTTAATAAGTTTCATGAATCTCAGTACACCCAAGTGAATTAGGCTCTAATAAAGAGTGTACATTGCCTATATGTATATTGAATGGAAACGTTTTCCTGCCTGCTAAAGTATCTTAGAAAATAATCAAATTACCTAGGTTGCTCATTTTCACAAAATCAGGATAAGAATATTAAAAGCAGAAAGTCATGGTTAAAATGCACATTTTTCATATGTGTTCCCCTATGGCTAGAAATTCTATTATTTAAAAACCAGGAATTAAATAGATAAATTAGGGGAAAGTTATTCACGTTACACAAAGGACCCTCCAAATATATTTTTTAAGTAACTCATTCCCTCAGTGCATTGATTCAAATATGAAACTGACTTTAAATTTTTCCTTCCTGATGTAGTGCAAGTATGTACCATAGCTGTGGTACAAAATAGGGGATGAAAGTAGAGTCAAGACCTTTTCTTGAAAAAGGAAAAGGGGGAAAGATCTTCCTTGTTGTTTTAAGATACTCATCCTCTCATCCTTCCTCCTTGGCAAGAATAGAATAGGGGATGATAACAGGCCGGGTATGGTGGTGTGCGCCTGTAATCCCAGCTACTTCGGTGGCTGAGGCAGGAGAATGGCTTGAACCCATGCAGCAGAGGTTGCAGTCAGCCGAGATTATACCACTGCACTCCAGCCTGAGAGACAGAGCAAGACTTCATCTTAAATAAATAAATAGGGGAGAACAGTATGGAACACAGACCAGAACAAAGATATAGAGATACATTCTGTACCATCTATGCAGCCCCACTTTAAATGGGTTACATCAGAACATAATACAAGTGGAACCTTACTTTATGCGATTGGTGTGTTCTAGAAAAGGTATGAGTTAAACATACTTTTTTTCATTCAGTTAAGCCACTTACTAGGTAAGTGGTATCCTGTGGTTGCAGTGATTTTGCCTGCCAGGTTTTTCCAAGCTGGTCTTGTTTTAAAACATTCTGTTTTAGGGTCAGATCAAGTGTCCTAATTTGCTTCAGTAAATGTGGTCACAATCCCTATGATGAATCCTTTGTAATAAAAAAAAATTTTAATTTACAAAACTGATATTTACTGGAAAATAATCCCAGCTGAATTAGGCTCAGAATGTACGTTGCCTATATGCATATTAAATGGAAATGTTTTCCTGCCTCCTAAAGTACCTTTGAAAATAGACTACCTAAGTTGCTCATTTTCATAGAAATCAAGACAAAAATATCAAAAGTATAAAGTCATGGTTAAAATGCAAATTGTATTACATTTAAGTGAGCAAATTTTGATTTTTCATAAAACTGCCTATCCATATTGCTTTATGATCTTTAGATTTACCAGGTAATAGATAAGAAAGAGAAATTCATTTATTCAATATTTTAGTGGGTGTCTACAATGTGCCAGCCACTGTGTTAGGCGGGAGAAAATGAGTAAGCCTAAGAAGTTCGAAAAGGGTCCTGAAGAGTAGTTGATGCCTGTGCTGAAGTTGTAGAGCCTGTACAAAAGAGAAGGAAGCCAATCTCATCTCTGGACTATTCACTGATAATACCTGGTGTGAATAATGTAAAGTTCTAGAACCCACTAAGAAGAACTGTTCATGCTTATAAGTAAAACCCTTTAAATAACTTTAAAAAATTGAATGTTTAAATAGATGTTACAACTTTCAGATTACTTTTGCTTAGTATTCATCACTATAGAACCTTGCACAATATCAATCAAGCCAAAGCCCACTTTGAAAATTGACGTACACTATTTTTGATTAGGAAATAATATGGTCTACAGATTTAAAATCCTGATAATCGACTCTATAAATTCACTTTTAGAGCTGTGGGGGGGGGGCGGTATTCTCATACATCGGTAAGTAGAAACTGAATAAACCAAAAATTAAATAGTTCCTTTGACATGGTTTGGAAAGGACTACATTAAGATTGCTGACAATTTATGCTGTCAGCTAGAAAGAAAATCACCACCATGTTGGCTTCATGTATTGCAAAGATGGGCAGACACAAAGATTTTTCTTAATGAAAGAACATATGTCCCCTATTACAGTCACACTTGATGATTTGCTTCTGAAAGGGAAGTAACATGAGTAAAGTCAGAAAAGTTAATTGATAGTTGTAGAGGCAATAATATATTCACTTCCGATTGTATTTGGACATACTGTACTAGAGAGAGAGAACTCCCCCTGCGACATTTTGCTACCTTTTTTAAATCAACAACATTCTATATTCTACCAGTATTTGTCACCCCTGCAAAACGGGGGCCAGCTTATTTTAACCATAGTTTGTTATGGTAATCCATTTAATGAAAAAGCATCCACCATTTCAAATTGCAGATAATCAAATCCCTTGTATTAAGTGACTGACCTCATCCCTAGTGGAGCATATCAATATATCCAAGGAATAGAAAGTGTTCTTGCCTGCAAGAGGTGGCATCATGAAGTATTGCCTATGAATTGTCAACATTATCAGATTTAAAACTCAATAATAATTGAAATTTTCTGCAATTGAAAAACAGCTTTGGTTTTTGCTACCCCCCAGGAAACGAAAACTGATTTATTGCTGGCCAGAAGTCCTAGCTCGCCAGAAACATGGTCCAGACAGAAATGATTAATGTTCTCCTCCAAATTAATTTCAAGCTGTCTAACTTAGCTATTTCCATTTTCCCCTAAGTAAATACCAGATCTGAATTTTCTATGACAAACAGCAATAACTCAGTCTTGCTTTAGGATATGCTGTTTCCACTCCAGTCTATACATGCCATCCTTTAAGTTCACACATATTTCTTCCTCTATAAAAGACCCAGCCTTTTGATAGTCACTCAGTATAAAAAAAAAAAAAATTGAAAGCAAGAGAGAGATTGCCTTGAGCCATTTGACTGTGATAATCTTAACACATGTACATATGAGGTAAGAGGTATCATTATAGAATGAATCAAATTCAGGCTTGCCCAGAGAGATCTCCTAAATAATTAGGTGGGTGACTGCATAGAACAATAGGCAGACATGAATGAAAATTATAAGGAACAAGGCAAGTTTTGAGGGTATCATTTATTATGATATCTTGTTTTCATGCATCCATTTCAGTATACATCTGCATTGACACACGACGCAATACTGGTCATAGCAGAAGCTTTCCGCTATCTGAGGAGGCAGCGAGTGGATGTGTCCCGGAGAGGAAGTGCTGGAGACTGCTTAGCAAATCCCGCTGTGCCCTGGAGTCAAGGAATTGATATTGAGAGAGCTCTGAAAATGGTAAAGACCGTAACGGGTTATTGGGGTAGAAGAAACTTATGAAAGACATAAAGAAGATGAGACCTTAATTGTGAGAGAAGACATACTAAAAGGAATAGGATCAGATTATATAGAATCTCAGAGTATGCAAAGAGAATAAGTATAGCCATTTACTCATCAAAATCTAGAAATCTAAAAATTAGATGTCCTTTCTTGAAGCTTAAAAAATGATAAATTTAGGGCAAATGAATATTTGATTATGTGCTATACTGTGGCTAGTAAATGAAACTTAGTATTCTCAAAAATTATGGATTAAATATGTAAATAGCTTCAAAAAATTCAAACCTTTCAAACATAACATTCCTTAGGGAGACTAGGATATTTTATAAGATGCTTGTAACTTCAAGATACACATTACAAAGGACAGCATCCTCTGGCTCATTAGACAAATGATTAGCCTGAAGAGGCTGTGGAACTTAGCCAGTGTGCTACTATTTCTGTTGTCAAAAAGAACACTCATGCTATTCTACAGGATGAAATGCAGGAATATGATACATTTCTAGGCCTACTTAAGAAGCTTTTGCCCAATGCTGCAAAGAAAAAGCCTAAAGAAAAGTAAAAGGAATCAATGGATAGACAAATAGGTCACTTGTTTTTAGTATTTGCTGGTAGGAGATCATTTAAGGCTTCAAGCAATGTCCTTTGAACAGATTTCATTATTTATACCAGAAGTAGCATCACCCATTCATTGCAGTTTTCCAAGCAAAAGCTCTGTCCTGAACATTTTGCTTCATGCCACATGCGCCTGCATGTATTAAAATGAGCTTTCAAGAGTACAAGAATCTCTTATTTCTACTTATTTAATTATCCTGATGTTTGGGACATCCAAATCAACAAAGAGATGGGCAAAGATAAGATAATTCTGTGTGCAGCCCAGCAAGGAAGAACTTGTAACGGTCTCATAACATATATCATTTTGTGTAGTTGGCTCTCTTACTGATGCCTTAAATTTGCTAAGTTGGAAGCATTCAGTCAAAAGGGGTTAGTAGCCTTTTTGTCTCTCTTCAAGAAAGAGATATGACTCATTCTCCCATCATGCAGATTTTTATGTCATTATATTAGTTCCTTAACAAATGCCTTAAGTGTAGTTTTATGGAGGTAGCACTGTACAATTTTGAAGAGCAGTTAATTAAATTCAACCTTCATAGCAGTTACAAGATTTGTATTGTCAGGTGAAACATAATGATGAGTGAAATATAAAACTCCCTCAGAGTGAATCAAAAGGAGTTTTCATCAACAAAACCTCAAGGGGCAAGAGCCAGCATCTCCAATTGATTCGCTATTCATAACACAAATAACTACCTTCCCAAATAGAAAACTGGCTATCAGAATGAAAGACAAGATACCAATTGGGCTAGGAAAAAAAATTAAATTGATCATTCTGCTGCACAGTAAAGTTTCTACCTGTCTAACTCACTGACAAAGCTCAAGTTATAAGCCAGGTAACCTTCCTCCCCAGGCCCTAATGACCAGACACTCAACCAAAACGATGCATTACCTCTTTCTACAGGCCAACCTCTATTGCTCCAAAGAGGCTGGAAGGCATCAATTTTTTCCAAAAGTAGACAGCGCCTCAGTAAAACTGCTCTACTCAGAGGGACTGCAAGGGAGGCTAGTCTGAAGTACTAAATGTTTTACTACATTAAAAAAAATCCCATTTTATTTGAGTTAATTAAAAATGAGATTGCATAATATAAAGCATCCTTCATTGTGACTAGCACATAGTTGTTTCTCAATAAATTATTCTCTTCCTTCAAAAGAAATCCAGCAAACAAAATCATTGCCTGGCAGAGGCTCCTAAGGGGCCTGCTTTAATGAATAAATAAGCACACCATTCATTCAGTAAATATTTATTGAGCACCTATGACTATGTATCAGGCTCCATATTAGTATGCAAGCATGAAATAAGATGAGGAGTGCTCACATTTAAATTGTTAATATGTAAACAAATGCTTTAAAATATCTTAAAGCCACTTGCAAATTCGGTAATCATTCTCCTCACAATCTGCAAATAATGCAAAGATCAGCCTCAGCACAGTTTACTGACATATCTGTCACAGATTCTAAGTCATTGAGACTTGTTCAATCAACATTTATTGAGGACCTGCTCTATCCCAGGTGCAATATTAGTTGCTGAGAACAGGCAAAAAAAAAAAAAAGTCTCTCATCCACGGGGAGAAATGCCAGATATAGGTGATGGGGAGGAAGGCAGCAAATCACACTGCCATGTGTGTACCTATGCAACAATCTTGCATGTTCTTCACATGTGCCCCAAAACCTAAAATGCAATTAAAAAAAAGAAAAAAAAAAGTCTCTCATCTTGAAATGCTCCTAATCCAGTAGGAAAGCCAGAAATACATAGATTATAAAAATTATGTCTAAGTCTTGCACAGAATCCTATGAATTAAAGAAGGGATCCCAGATGGGATGCTGGGAAACTGTCACTAACATTCAATACTGGGCCACATTCTTAAAAATAGATTTCTCTGGTAGTTCAATTCCACTTCTGGTCACTGAATATTCAAATCATGGGGTCTGGAATCTGTTAGACCATGCCTTGACTATTTTCCAGTTCATAGTTCATATTCATAGGCTGGGTCTTCAGAAATACAGAACTCTTAATGAGACTTAAAGCCCTTGCTATTTTCACTAATGAAGGCTTTCCTTAATAAGTTCCTATTGACCTCGTCTCTGCCATGCCTAACTCTTGTCTTAGAATTTAATGCTCAAAATAGAGTGTAAAGAGCCCTTCGTGCTCACATTGCGTGTCAGTCCCATCCCACTGGATAAGAAATTTCTATCTCAACAAAGGTTCTTTTCTCTAACCAGAAGTGTGATGTCACCTTCTCTGCAAGCCTAAGCTAACAATAGTACTTAGGTTTGTTGGATCAGCTGGACAATCGTCTTGTCATCGCACTGGAGCATTTCCCTTTCAACAGGAATTCCACAGTCTCCTACTGGCGGTGAACAAGCCCCTTTCCCTTTAAAAAATGTTCCCTAATATTTGACAACATGTTTTCTTTATGCAACACAAATCTACTGCCACCTCTGACTTGTTTGACAGCTTGTCGTTTTCTGTAAGTGATGAAAAACAATTCCATTCTTTCACACTAGGAAAATGAGATATATTCTTTCTCTTTGAAGCAGTCTTTGACCTTTACTTGCCAGATGAGAAATGCAAGTGGTTAATAATGATGACTTATATTTGTAGAGGGTATTTCAACCAGTATCCCTGCACTGTAAAATAGGTAAAGAATCTCTCTACCTAGAAGAGATGGCCTCTTGTTAATTCATAATACTGGGTCCGGGCCCAGGAAAAATTGCAGCATACATGAAATCGGCATTTGACATCCCAAACAAGTGTTATGGCTCCTAGTACTTCTCTCTTTCTTGTCTAGTGCTCCATACTCCTGACCCCTTGGACTTAATAAATTTCATCAGTCTGTGGATTATCCTTCCATGGCTTAGCTCTGTTGTCTACTACCTTTTGTAGTTTAAATAAGAGGGAAAGGTTATCTCTGTCACTGTAGTAGCTGGTAAATGTGTAGCCCTCTCAAGAAACAGAACTAAATCCATTTTGGTTAATAATAATTAATATAGCTAGCGTGTATTCTGATGCTTACTAGATGCCACATACTGTTCTAAACATCACATATATATAATTCCTCTAATCCTCCCGACAACTCTGAAAGATAGGTACTACTAGGATTTTTTATCTTACAGATTAGGACACTGGGGTAAAAAAGCAGTAAGAACATGCTGAAGGTCGTTCAGTTAATAATTGAAGCTACAGTATGAGTCCAGATGCAACAGTGCCCAAGCTACTGAAACCAGACTATGTTTAGATATGGGAAATATTAAGACAAGACACAGGCCTGGCCCCCAAGGAATTCAGTATAGAATACATTACTCTAGTTAAGAGGGTCCTGCAGAGTATTCCTAGGAAGGGACTAGTGGAAATTTCAGGTCCTTGAAAAACTGGCAGTAGAGCCCTCATCGTATTATATAAGTAACAGCCTCTTACACCTACTCAATGCTTCATAACTAAAAGCCATACCAAGAAAATACTGTGGAGGAAATGAAGATCTGTATAGACTTGATCTGGTGGATAGAGCTCAATGACTTGCAATAATTCTTCAAGATTCCAAGATCTGACAGTGAACCTCATCCCAGAGACCTAGAAGGCAATAATGCTGTGCTATTTTTAAATTTTAAATTTTCTCTTTCTACCAGGTGCAAGTACAAGGAATGACTGGAAACATCCAATTTGACACTTACGGGCGTAGAACAAATTATACCATCGATGTCTATGAAATGAAAGTCAGTGGCTCTCGAAAAGTAAGTAACCAAAACAGACATTCAAAGAAAAGGGCTCTTGAAAGAGGACAGCATTTGGATGTAAGCAAATAGGTATTATTATTTTACAAAATTATCAGTAAGGGTGAGTGGGAGATGGGAACCTCCAGGATGAAGGAATAGCACATCTGTGTGGTGTGTGTGTTTTGGGGGTCCTGATGGGAATGACAAGACACAAGCAGATGGGATGTTAATCCTTGTAGAGCTCAAGAAAGTTTTGTTCCACAACAGCACTTGAATTTCATGCAGTACATTTTTGAGGGAAAAATAGGCATCCAGGTCAAATGTCTTCTCTTTCTAGGCTGGCTACTGGAATGAGTATGAAAGGTTTGTGCCTTTCTCAGATCAGCAAATCAGCAATGACAGTGCATCTGCAGAGAATCGGACCATAGTAGTGACTACCATTCTGGTAAGTGTGAACAGAAGGTAGGTGGGCTTTCTGTCCAGCAAGACTTCTGTTTTCTGAAAAGTATTTTTCTAACAGTAGAAAAGCCTCAAGTTCAAACAGTAAAATCTTCCAACAGGGAAGCTCAGGAAACTCTCAACGTATCTTGCCATGATGATGAACACAATGTCATTTAACAAAAAGAATAGGAATTTGGAAGAGTTTTGCATTATCATTTTCCTCTTTATCCCCGCCTCCATGCCCGCCCCCATAGGACTGATGCTTCATCTGGACTTGAAACCTAATTCTTCATTGTGAGGGAAGCAGCATTATGTGGAAGAAAGAGTACATTAGGATTCTAAAATTAGGTCTACCACTAACCTGTAAAACTGTGCAAGTCACAACTTCTCTGAGCCTCAGGTTGTTGTTTTTTCATTTATGAAAGGGGAATAATAATAATCTCCTACCCATGTCAGAAGCCCATTTCAAGGCACAATTCACTACATGGAGACGTTTTCTGCAAAACTCAGCGCATGATTAAAATGTGAGATGGTATTCTCATTTCGTTTTAAAATACTTTTCTAAAAGCTGGTTTGTTTTTACTGAATGAAATACAAACCTGGGTTATAAACAAATACACCACTAGGTGTGAAAGTATGACTAACTGACTGGAGACTAGGCTGAAGTTTACCTTTCCTTTAAGCATACATATCAAATACTCCCTTTGTCATAACTACAATACTAGGCCTGGGAGATATAAAAATGTAAATGCCACAGACCCTGACCTCACAAGGATCACAATGCTTCCCTAGGGCTTTGCCTCAACCAGCTGCAATTCCTATGTGATAAATCTTGAGAAATCAAAGGCAGTTCACCATCATGTAACTAAGTCTGCCAAATTTGATGAAATCAAAGACTTGATAGGTGAAAACTGGGCCGTCTTTCAAATTCTCAAAAAGAACTGAAATCCTTCTCTGCTTCCTTAAATTATCAGTTAAGGACTCCGAAAAAAATGTGACCCCATGAATACTCAATTAAGTCTCTTCTGTTAACTAAGTTTTAAAGGCCTTTTACACATACTAAACATTAATAGTCACAGGGGGAAAAGTTATTACATTTATCTTCTCTTAGAAAAATGTATAGGAGTAATCCTTTGATCTTGCTTCTGGTCCCAAAGGAATCACCGTATGTAATGTACAAGAAGAACCATGAGCAACTGGAAGGAAATGAACGATATGAAGGCTATTGTGTAGACCTAGCCTATGAAATAGCCAAACATGTAAGGATCAAATACAAATTGTCCATCGTTGGTGACGGGAAATATGGTGCAAGGGATCCAGAGACTAAAATATGGAACGGCATGGTTGGGGAACTTGTCTATGGGGTGAGTTTTTTCCAATTCTGTTTTCATTTACTCTGTGCTTTCCAATTAACAGAGAAGAGAGAGGAATTTAATTTTCAAGTGCAGTATTTATCCAGTTGTATAGATTACATATAGTCTACAAGAAAAATGCTTTCTTCTACAGTTGCACTCTGTAAAGGTAGGTTGTCAGTAGTATCCTTTGGACAACAGGATAATTTTACTAAATGGAAAATAGAATTGGGGGATTTTATTTGGCAACATTAAGCACAGCCTGCCCTCTATTTCAAATCTGTTCCTTCTGTGTTCTCTAGCTCAGGCAGCAGAATTACCACCCACATAGTTGCCTAAGCAACTTTGCCTAAGCAACCTCATCATCTTTCCTCATTGTTCCCCTCTTATCTAGTCAGTCACCACGTCCTATGAATTCTACTTTTAAGTCTCTCAAATCTAGACACACTTCACCCCCACCATCATCACCTTAATTAGGGTTCTTAACATCTGTCAGTCATTTAATGTGTTACCCTGTGTCTGTTCTTACCCTGGCAAATTAGATCTCCACATTACTGTAATTTCCCACTTTAAAAATCAGGATAAAATTCAAATTCCTTCACATGGCAAATAAGGCACTTTATAATCTAGCACCCGCCTACCTCTCTAGCTTCATCCTGTACTCTTTCCCCCTCACACCCAATGTTCCAGCTATAGCAAAGTAAGTGTTGTTCCCTGAAAGTGCTGAGCTCTCACTTAGTATAAGCCTAGAAGTAGTTTTGCGTCTCTTCAGCCAGCTAATAGCACCTACTAGTCCTCTGAAACACAGCAGCGATACTTGTTTCAGAAAACCTTCTCTATCCGCATGTACTCGCCTGCAGTCTGGGTTAGGTACCTCTGCTTTTTGCTTCCTTCATTTCCATACTCATATAGTACTTCTAAGCCTGTATTGTAATGATCCATTTACAAATTCTACTGTTCTACTAGACTATGAACTCCTTGAGGACAGAAGATGTATCTGACAGTCTGAAACATATTCAATAAATACTTGCTAAATGAATGAATGAGAAATGAACAGAATGGCTCTGATGAGGGCTTATCAATAGTCCAAGTGCAAAATAATTAATATGGACAATTAGGGCTTTTAAGAAAGGTACAGTGGTATCTTCAGAGCTCCTGGGTAACTTAGTATTAAACGATTTTGGCCTCTGATTGTGAATGTCATATCTTGGGCAGCTTAAACAGGCACATGGAAATAAGCACAACTGGACAGAAAAACTGCCCATTCAGTAGACCAGTCACTAGAGAATTAATCCAAGTGCAGGGGGTGGTGACAAAGATTTAGTTCTAACAAAGATTACCTGTAATAATAAGTCTCTGTCTAGACAATATCTACACTAAGTAAGGGAAAGACAGAGGAATCTAGGAGGTGGAGATACTGAGAAGTTTCAGCTGACAAGATGCAAACAACCAGGTTATTTATTGGACTGAGGTTCAGGAGAAGGACTCTAGTGCTTGGGATGGAAACCACCAAGAATAAGGTATAGCTCTCCAATCACAAGAGAGTACTGGGGTCACTAAATAAGCTCTTGGAGCAGGCCTTTGGGAGGAAGCGCAAAGTCAGAAGCTCATTTCTAAAAATAAGGGCACGGAAAGGTAACTGAAGTGAGGCTGGACCCCAGATATAAAAACTGGAGCACCATCCTCTAGTCAGACAAACAGCAATGCAACTTAAAACTTAGCCCCCGTCTATGGGCCTGGACCCATTATCTCCTGTCTTGGCTCAAGATTGGTCCTGGGAACTGGGGCAGGGCTAAGTGGCAGATGAGATTCAAGTAAATCCTGCAGTGAGAAAGAGAAGAATTTCCAATGCCAGAAAGGGCTGAACAAGGGGCAGAGCACCCAGTCATGATTTCTGAGGACTCTGAGATGCTCTCAATCATCTTGACACGCAGATCTAATATTTTACTTTACAAGTTGTTGATAAGGTCTTCTCTTTCCTGTTCCTCATCTCCCCAACACTTAGGCTCCAAGAGGTCTTCTCTTGCTTACAGTTCACTCCTGCTCTTAGCACATTACCTGATACATAGTAAATGCTCACTTTTTGCTTTAGTGAATCATTGACTGGCATACAGTAATGCCTAAGCCAATATTCGTTAAATTGAGTTCATGGTGGGAGATCATCCCGTAATATCATTACTACTACTACTACTACTACTACTACCACTACTATTATTATTAGCTACCATTTTTGTATATTTACTTGCTGCCAGATGCTGTGCTAAGTGCTTTATACACTTTTTGTAATTTAATCCTCACAACACACCTCTGGGGAAGGTGCCATTATTAAACTCTTTCCACATGTGAGAAAATTGAAGCCTAGAGAGGTGAAGTCACATGCCAAAGACCAGTTTACAGTGACTATCTTAGTTTGTTTGGACTGCTGTAATAAAACGCCATAAACTGGGTTGCTTATAAACAATGGAGATTTATTTTTCCCAGTTGTGGAAGCTGGGAAGTCCAAGATCAAGGGAGAGTCATTGTCTGGTGAGGGCCACTTTCAGGCTTATAGATGGTGCCTTCTTCCTGTGTTCTCACATGATGGAAAGGATAAGGGGTCTCTCTTGGGCTTCTTTTATAAGGGTACTATAAGTTCCATTTATGAGGGCTTCACGCCCATGACCTAATCACCTCCCAAAGCCCTGCTTCCTAACACCATCACCGTGGGGGTTAGGATTTCAACATACAAATTATGGGGGATGTGGGGACAAAAATATTCAAACTGTAACAGTGACACAATAATTTTAACCCAGGTCTTTGACCCTGAAATCCATGCTTTTTAACCATTACACTATCTGTCCAACAACCAAAGTGTTGTTTCAGGCCCATCCCATTCTGAAAGACAGTTGAAATTTATTACAAAGGCCCATATTGCCTCAGTCATTCTGGAAAGAAGAGTGTTTGGCCACAGCAGCATGGTAAGAAATTTAAGGTGTAAGTTTATGTTTTATTTATTTATTTATTTATTTATTTATTTATTTATTTCTGAGAGGAGTCTTGCTCTGTCACCCAGGCTAGAGTCCCGTGGTGTGATCTTGGCTCAGTGCAACCTCTACCTCCTGGGTTCAAGCAATTCTCCTTCCCCAAGTTCCTGAGTAGCTAGGACTACAGGCACCTGCCACTATGCCCAGCAAATTTTTAAAATATTTTTTAGTAGAGATGGGGTTTTACCATGTTAGCCAGGCTGGTCTCAAACTCCTGACCTCAAGTGATCCACCTGCCGCAGCCTCCCAAAGTGCTGGGATTACAGGTGTGAGCCACCGAGCCCAGCCTAAGGTATAAGTTTCTACTAGCCCAGGTTATCTGATATAAGCTATGCCATGAACTCTACCAGCCCATCACAACTGAATGACCATAGTTCACCTGTTACTGTCTGTAAATAGATCAGTGCCCTCCTGGCATTGAGGAAGACATTAGACACAGTGACATAGAGCAAGGCAGATTTATTGACATTGTTCAGACAAAGACCAATTTTCTCACTGGATTTGGCTTCTTTTCCGGCATGTTCTCTGTACTGCACTCATTTAATCTCCACATATCTCTTCCTCATTCCAGTTTGTCTACTTGTGAGTGAGGGAGCATGAGTATTAAGAGTCCCTTATTTGTTTAGCAATTTAGATGCCTTCTCTCCACTTCTGAATAGTAAAAGTTTTCCCATAGGAACCTTCCCATCTTTTCTCTTTAGTTCTTTCTACTAAAGACAAAAGCAATAGTCAGAGAGGCTCTTACAGAAATGTCCTCCCCCTTCTCCTGCCTAAAACAACGTGCTGATGCTTTCTGGGTTTATAACAGGAGGTGATTCCAGAGAACTACAGCAAACTAACCTATTGGAGAAGACTACCAAATTCCATTTTCTTCTAAAACGTGTGGCTGTGAAAAATAGACATTCTTATCATGCTTGGAGTAAAAGCTTTCTGTTAAAAAGGATGATCTCATGAGCTTAATGTGTCTTTATCTTCATTTAGAAGTTTTAGTCTTTTAGCATTGGGAAGTTTTCAACTTCTCTATCAATGACAGAAATGGAGAGAAATGAAAACACAGGCTTTCATTTCTGACAGGCCTGGCCTCTTGTGGTTTGCAAGTTGCTTTAAAAAAAGAAGAGCAGAAAACCCCTAATGATTTCTCTAAGTTATTAATGAGCAAAAATATGTAGAACAGGGAAATATTTCTTGCAGTGAACATGAAACCTACACAGATAGCCTTTGCTTTATCTTAAGGGTATTTCTCTTATGCTTTTAGTATGACAGATCAGAGTGGAAAGAATGAAGAAAATTAGAGATGAAGAAAGCTCTGCAAGGGAGATTTCAGTGTCAGTCATAAAGTCTCAAGAAGGAGTCAAAATGAATTAAATTTGTTAAAGAATAAAGAAACCAATCAGCCTCCTTTCAGATAATTTATAAATAGGTTTTTTCCTAAAGAAATTTAAATCAAGGTTGATGTTGGGGCACCTTGTATCTCTAAGAAGGCTATTTTTGAAACAAACCTCAGTAGGACACAATGTGCCCCATTATGTAAGCCCTTCAGAACATTATGGACTTGAAACTGTCCACCTGCTTTTAGCAGTTTTGATTTTGAGCTGGATGTCTGTAACGCCACTACATGGTAACAGTCCTAGATCAAATGGCTCACAGACCACAGGTTTTTATGGTTTCCAAATACCATGTGTTTTGAGGGCACTTAAAAAAACAGCAACTTTTTTTTTGCCAGCAGGGCTCTTAAACATCATTAATCCTACCTTATCATTCATTTTTACAAATGCATATGGGGAACAGCCAAGATCAGACTTTAGAATTTTCCCTTGGGTAATCAGGAAACCAAGGCCTGATAGAGGACACAGGTACAAGAGTGGCAGCAGGACTGGACAAAGTCACAAAATCCCACAACTTGGCAACACAGGTTTCATAACTCATGGTCTAGTGCTCTATCCACTGGGTCACACTGGTTCAGTTCACTAAACTTGTCAGATTATGGGAATATCGGTGTTGTATCAATCAGATATAGCATCCCCACCTGGCTCCATGGGGCCTACAATCTAGTTAGATTATAAACTTTTCCATCTAAGATACTCATTTTGCTTTTCTTCATCCAACATACTCATCCTGCTTATCTATGGCCTCCAGGACAATGTAATCCACATTTCTAGTTGTCACTTGAAATATTTGAAAACCCAATACAGACAGATGGGGGGTTCTGCCCTTGGAGAGTAGATATGATCTAAGAGAAAAAGAGAGTCAGGAGAAAGGCTAGAAGGAAATTGAGGTCCCAATTAACAGGACACTTCCCAGTGGGCAGCTACCATGTTCCTTATGTTCCTAGCACTTACAACTAAGGATAAAGAAGAGGTGGGGGTGGTGCTTTGGGAAAGGCTTGACAAGCTGCTGATTAAGTTGCTTCTTCTGGCTTAGAAGATAGCAGAGAGACTGGGGGTGGTAATGGAGTTGCAGGGATGGCTGATTATAGGTCATATTCCCCGGGTGTCCCCAGACTCCTTCACACTCCCAGGACACATGGCAACTTTACAGACATTATTTGTGCTGACATTTCTCTGCCTATAAGAAATTACCTCTTAAGTTGTCACTATCCTAAGCTGGATTCATCTTCCACTAAGAAAGGCAGAGAGTTGATCTGTCCTTCCAGCTAAAAGGCAGAGAAGCAAGGGTCCAGTAACAGATGCCAAATATTCTTCAGGTGATTATACTGGGCTTTGGCGGAAAGGCTGATGATTTGATAAAAGTGCTCCCTCCTTCAAATGATGCATGTAAACTACAGGAAAAAGCATTAAGGACACATGAAGTGTGCCATTCTAAGCAGAAAGAGTGGGGGAAATATTTCCAGCTAGATGTAGTCTCACAGGGCCTCCATCCAGCTGCCAGGACACTTTTTATCTTCACATTGTCTTTAACTCTCTCAGCTCCCCAAGGACAAGGAGCCCTAATCAACAGATCCAGTCTGGGATACCTATTCTAGGTAAAGAAATTAGGATATTCTGTTGTGACACTGCTTGTTGTTGTGTTGTTGCACGGATTTAAATAGGCCTCATCTTTTTCTCAAGATCTTAACAATTGCAGACAGTAAATATCCCATAAAATACACTCAATAAATTAGTTTAAGTTGTGTCCCCCAACACACAGCAATTATATTCCTATTGTCTAGCTTGATTCTGTCCCACTTCTTTTTTCAACACATATCAACTATCCAAAGGAAATATCTGCCACAGGCAACTAGAGCCTTGGGGTTGATACAGGGACAGAGAGTCAGATCATGTCTGCTTCTTCTCTTGGATGACGTCTAGTACATTATGATTACACATCAATACATTGTCTACTCCCTCTCTCCTATCTCCTTCCTTGCTTTCAGAAAGTGCTTTAAAATGGTGCCTGACAACTCCTTCTCATATGTAGTCTCAAGGTGGGTTACAAGTTTTGTATCAGATAATCAGATGAAAATTCTTAAAGATATAACAAGCTTGCAATGTCAAAGAATTTTTTTAATTACATTTAAAGTCAGTGTCATCTCTGGCTAAAACCTGTCAGATTCTTAAGTGCCTCATCCCTATACGTATGAGTTTGCTAGTTTTTAAGTTTTATAAAATTTGCAACTTTGGCAACCCACCTATGAAAAGGATTATAAATTCCCTCAAGCTATATCCTCTCCAATAATGCAGTTGCTCCATGTTTGCAACTGGTGAGTGGAAAAATCAAACCTGATTTAGTGTGTTTACTGAGCCCACACAGCCACACTTAGGCTGCTTGATTAAAATCCTTTAAGTAGTCAAGATGCAAGCAAAAGCGCTAACAAACTCTTACCCTGTGCTCTTTCCATTTGCTTGCTTTTGTCTGCCAGTTGGAGGACCCTCATACCACCACCACCTACTTACCCACCTAGGTTTCTGAAAATAACTTACCTACTGCTACTAGAGGCTTGAGGACAAATGGCCGCTGGAGTGATTCAAGGCACCCCAAGAGAGGCACTTCATTATTGAGTCAGAATTTCACCTACTCCCTAGCCCCATCCGTAATTCTTACCACTCTCTCTCCCAGGCTACATCTGGCTTTCATAAGAGCAGAGACTAGGGAAGAAATTCCATTTGAGGACTTCCCTTTTTCAATTTTTCATCAGTGTGGGCCTCCTCAATCTTTAAGTTGCCTTGAAAGTGACCTCCCCCTTTACCTTCTTTCTATGGCAATCTCAGGAGAGCTCAATGGGTATTTTTGGATGCTAGTTAGTTATGGGGAGAAGCATATAACTAGCTAGTGTCCAAAAATACCTATTTAGCCCTCCTGGGACTGCCATAGTATGATTGCCCCACATAAATTATGCCAAGCAGGTCCTATGCTCTAAAATAACCAATTATCACAACTGCTTTTTTTTTTTAAACATCTATGTTCAGGGGTACATGTGCAAGTTTGTAATATAAGTAAATTGCATGTTACCAGGGTTTGGTGTACAAAAAACAACCCCATAAAAAAAGTGGGCAAAGGACATGAACAGACACTTTTCAAAAGAAAACATACATATGGCCAACAACTACCTGTGGGGATAGTGGTGATAGAGGGCAAGGGCTTCTCCAAGGCTGGCTCTGAGCTGGCATGAGTTCTGCTGCTTGGTTTCTCACTAACCATACAAGAGAGGAGAAGAGTTGCAATGTTTCCTACCAATAGAAGGGAAGGGAGCTACAGATTCGGCCTCAAGTTGTCCTTGAGCCTTCTTCCACCTGCCTTCTTCCACCTGCTTTTTGCTATTCCTTTGTATTTTTCCATCTGTAATAGGTCTTTTTTAAGGTTCATCATGGGAAATTCTTTTGGAGCCAGGTCCACATCAATGAGGTACAACTGAGCACAGATTTAATGCCATTCTTCATCAGGCAAGCACCCTCCAAAACATAGACAAATACCACATTTTTTGAAATATCTCCTTAGAAAGAAACAATCCAGAAAAAAAAAAAAAAAAAAAAAAAACATGGAAATGCCAGGCTGAGGGGAAAAAAAAGGCAAGTGTCTAAGGGAAGCAGATTCTTCCTGTTGTCTTTTGTGATTTCAAAAGTACTTCAAACTAGGAATGGCCTTATTTGGGAATCTGTTGTTTTGATTAATGTTCCTGGGAATCAGACAACAAAAAGTTCTGCTATATCTATCTAGCCACGTCTTCTTAGTATTTAGTAGTGCTTACCATGTAGCAGGTGTTTCAATTATCGAGTTAGGGTTTTTTTTTAAATGGGTCAAGATTCTCAAACTCCTTTCTGTACCTGCTAGAAATGAGCCCAAATTCCTTAAATTCATTCCAAATAATTTTCTCATGCAAACGCCTCCTTATTTCTTTTTTATAAAACAAACAAGTAACAATTTATACTAGAACCATCTTTTAGACTTAAAAGATGAAAAACACCAGTTAAATGAAGTAATTAAATTCAAATGAAATCAAGTGAGAAATGATACTAGAGGGGGGTAATTGCATGCTCTGAGGAGGAGGCAGACCTGTTGGCAAAGAGAGAAGGTGGCTTTATCTGTGAATTCTCTTGGCATGACAAGACTCTAACTGATTCGGACTCTCTCTGCCAAAAAAAAAAAAAAAAAAAAAAAAAAAACCTGCTAGCTTTCTGGCCAACTCATTCTCCTCAGTACTCTTTCTTTCTATGACCAGCTCTAGCTTCTGGCAAAAGGGTAAAATAGATGAAAATTTGTCTTTGGATCCCCTCAGCTGCAATGAGATGAGCGTTGAAACCATAGGTAACAATACTGAGGGATGAAAGTGAAGGACAGAACCTTAAAGAATAAACCTTCATTGATTATCTCCTAAGACAGGCACTATGAATAGTCCCTTGGGGTACAAAGGTACACATTGATTGAGAGAACAAAACTGGGAAGGAAAGTCAGAGAAGGAACATTCAGAGAGGTAGGAGGAGAACCTGTAGTCATTCATATGGGAGAGCTAAGGAAAGAGGGTACATAGTGCAAAAGACCAATGGTGTCACACAAGCAGTTAATGTCTGAAGGAAGATCTTTGAATTTGGTAGCCAAGTATGTAGTTCAATAAACAATTTCAGTAATTTGGATGGGCTGGAAATTAAGTCTCAGGGGTATAAGGAGAAAGTGGTGTTGACATCAAGACAGTAAAGCTGTATTTTTTCAATAATACTGGTGGTATTAAGGAGAGATATAATGTGGTTAAGAAGGCAGCGGGACCAAAAGGTGTAAGGAGTGTTTTTTGTTTCGTTTTTGTTTGTTAGTAAACAGAATACCCTGAGTATGATTCTAAATGAATAAAATAGATCAATGAATTTCAAATTATAGCAAGCATTACAATAAACTGGAAGCCCACATGAGTCTCACCCCTCCACAAGTTTTCATCCCATACATCTGGGGTAGAGCCTGAGAATTGGCGTTTCTAACAAATTCCCAGGTGACTCTTTTGCTGCTAACACAGGGCCCATACTTTGAGAGCCACTGGAATAGATTAATGGAGAAGAGAAAAATTAAAGATGTAAAAGAGATAGAGCTGGATTTTAAGAAGAGACAGGAATATAGAATTCATGGAATAAGTTGATGAAATCTTAGAAAGTATCATTTTCTGTGAGATGGAAACACACAGAAGAAATGTATAAAGATGCTGCAATATGTTGACAAAGTGGGGGGGACTGAGATGATAGAGCTTATATCAAATGGCTTCTATTTTCTCATAAAGAAAGAGACAAGATCATCTGCAGAGAGGCTAGGACTGTTAAGGATTAGGAACTGGGAAAAGTTTGAAATAAGCATCATTCACAGACATAGAGGAGAATCTACTTTGGGGTGATAGATGATGGATTTAATTTTAGAAACGATGAGTTTGAAATGGTGGTGAACCTCCAAAGTAGATTTGGTCAGTAGGCAGTTGGCTTCAATAAATCCATGCTTTCTGCAACTTCCACTAGGATGTAAAGGATGTAGGATGCCCTCCATGCAGGTAAGTATTTTTGTCTGTTTTGTCTGTCTTGTTCACTCCTTCATTCCTAGCACCTAGAATAGTGCTTGGCACAGAATAAAGACTCAAATTTGCATTGGAATGAACCTAAGAGAGGTTGGCTAAGGTTGATAATTGCAGATAAAAGTAGTGTATAGTAGAAACTTGCAAGTATCTGTCTTCCAACTCTATGGAGTTAGAGCATTATGTTCATTAAGCTACTGAGTTCTGGAATCTGAAGAATAGGGTTCTAATCCCAGCCTCTCTGTGCTTTAGTTTCTCCATCTCTAACATGGGAATGATGATCATACCAACATCAAGGTTACTGTGAGAATTAAATGAGATCACAAGTGTAATGTGATTTGCAAAGTGCCTCACATAGAATAAGCACTCAATAAATGTTAGCTAGCTGTTTATCGTCTGCATTTCCCCTTAAACTAATTAAGGAGTATTTCTCAACTGGTTTGAGTTACCATATGTAATTCAAAGGAGTAAAATTTCATTTCTTTGAAAACATACTCTATGTCAGACTTCCCCACCTCTCTCCTTTGGTAGGGGTGTTGAGGCATAGCTGTTCTGAACATAGAAAAAAATGATCAAAACTGGTGTTTTCACTTCATATATGATACACCATCCAAAAGCCTTTCCTTAGTCAGAAGCATTTTTCCTTGTGTGTATTTTAAGGCCTGGCTTCAGACTAAGACTTACTACTATTGAAAAGGAACAATTGCAGAAAAAAAGAAATAAATGTAGAAAATCCTAGTTCCTATTTTCAAGGGATTAATATAAAAACATTGCCTGCCTTTGCCTGAGTTAATTATGCAGTGCACTACTGACATTTATTTTATTAATTCAATACATGTGAGTGCTACACTGATATTATCACTAGAAAATATAGCTTACTATATAAATTAATATGTGTTCTGACAACCGTCTTACCCTTGTTATTGCCCAGGCAAAATTCCTTTATGTTTGTATATATTATATACAATAATCAACAACTTATTGTTTAGGCATCTACAGTTTCTTTAGAATCTATTGCAGTGATACATATAAAAATAGACGATTGAGCCTCTGCCTTCAAAAAACCTATGTTTTAATAGATAAACTCTCAAAAAAATTCAAGAATAACATGAGATAGCAAACACCTAAGAATTAAACTGCTGTGGCCCTGTGTTGCGTCTCATGGTGGAGAGTGAAGCAGATATAAGAAGTATAGGATATTATGCCTGCTTCACAAGAATTTTCAGTCAAGTGAAGGAGACAAAACATAAGAACATGAAAATTAAAATAAGAAAACAAGAGTTAAATAGTGATATGTCACAATGAAGTACAAGTTGTGTTATAAGGTAGCAAAAACACACTATTAGGAAAAGAAAGCAGAGAAGGTTGCTCTAAGCCAATATGTCTCAGAGGACAAAAGGTCAGCACCCTTTCTTTAATCTACCATCAAGTTAGAGCACTAACCCATTGAATGAATGCAACTGCTTTTCTAGCCTAAGCATTGACAGTTCAAATGGTTGTAATCATTTAGGACTTGATATTTTCACCAAAAAAAGTATATTAAGTAACAAATAACTGATTCAAAGTCTGTCTCTAAAAGTCATGTATGTTTTCTTTTTTTTCAGAGAGCTGATATAGCTGTTGCTCCACTCACTATAACATTGGTCCGTGAAGAAGTCATAGATTTTTCAAAGCCATTCATGAGCCTGGGCATCTCCATCATGATAAAGAAGCCTCAGAAATCAAAACCAGGCGTATTCTCATTTCTGGATCCCTTGGCTTATGAAATCTGGATGTGCATTGTCTTCGCTTACATTGGAGTCAGCGTAGTTCTTTTCCTAGTCAGCAGATTCAGTCCTTATGAATGGCACTTGGAAGACAACAATGAAGAACCTCGTGACCCTCAGAGTCCTCCTGACCCTCCAAATGAATTTGGAATATTTAACAGTCTTTGGTTTTCCTTGGGTGCCTTTATGCAGCAAGGATGTGATATTTCTCCAAGGTTTGTTTTTTGTGGCATACTCAATGCCTCACTGCATTTTATGGTTCTATTCCATTCATTTACATATGGTATTCATCCATCTCAACTCCAGATTTCTTTCATTTAACATTCCATCAAATGACAAATTATCATCAAGCCATTTTGTTTGCTTATGTCCATGAAGTGAGTATGTCATTGGTGTTGCTTTGAATGTCTTTCATGTATTCCTATGGTATTGTATATACATTAAAACAAACATTTGAACTCTGGATAAAGGCAACATTGCCACTAATATTAATATTCAGATAAAGCAAATACTAAACCTTCATCAGATCAAACAGACATGGTTTCCTCATTAATTGTATTAAACTGTTTTCTCATTTGTCAAGAGATTGGATCCAGACAAAATTTAAAAGAACATAGAACTCTTCTTTAAACTCTTCCTACCTTCTCCTTTCAGTGCCCTCCCTTTTTCATTTTGCTCTCAGACTACAACTATCTATTGTAGTATCCCACCCAAGTTTTCTAGTTAAAACTATAAAACTTCTCAAAGAAAACATAGGAGAATATCTGTTTGACCTTGGATTGGACAAAGAGCTCTTAGATAAAACACAAAAAGCACTATCCATTAAAAATTTGATAAACTGGATTTCATCAAAATTAAAAACCCTGCATTTAAAAAGACATATTAAGCAAATTTAAAAAAAACAGACTGGGAGAAAATATTAGTAAATCATATGTCTGATAAAGGACTTGTATCCAGAATATATAATACCTCTTACAACTCAATAAAAAGAAGACAATCCAACTTTTTTAATGGACAAAATATTTGAATGGACATTTCCCAAAAGAAGATATACAAATGGCTAACAAGTACAAGAAAAGATGCTCAACACTGTTAGCCATTAGGAAAATGCAAATTAAAACCGCAACGAGATGCCTCCATGCATCCTCTAGTCAAAAAGATAGGCAATACCAACTGCTGATGACAATGTAGAACAACTGGAACTTTCATCCATTAGTAGTGAGAATGAGAAATGCTACAGTCACATTGGAAAATAGATTGTTTCTTATCAAGTCAGATATATACTTTCAATATAACATAGACATTCTATTCTTAGTTATTTACCTAAGAGAAAGGAAAACATATTCACACAAAAAGTTATACATGAATCTTCATGGTAACTTTATAATATTTAAAAAGTAAAAACAACCCAAATGTCTATCAACTCGTGAATAAACAAAATATGATATATCTATATAGTGGAATACTTTTCAGCAATTAAAAAGAACAGACTACTGACACATCTACAACACAAATGAACCTTAAAACTGTTATCCTGGGCCAGGCACGGTGGTTCATGCCTGTAATCCCAGCACTTTGGGAGGCTGAGGCTAGTGGATCAAGAGGTCAGGAGTTTGAGACGAGCCTGGCCAACATGGTGAAACCCCATCTCTACTAAAAATACAAAAAAAGTAGCTGGGCGTGGCGGTGGGCACCTGAAATCCCAGCTACTTGGGAGGCTGGTGCAGGAGAATCACTTAAACTTGGGAGACAGAGGTTGCAGTGAGCCAAGATCATGCCATTGCACTCCAGCCTGGGCAACAAGAGCAAAACTCCGTCTCAAAAAAATAAAAATAAAAAGTTATGCTAAGTAAAATAAGCCAGATGCAAAAGGCAACATGCCATGCCATTTGAATCCCATTTATTGAATATCTTATATTGTATGATTCCATTTGTCTAGAATAGGCAATCTACAGAGACAGAAAGTATGTTAGTGGTTGCCAGGGGCTTGAAGGGAGAGGAAAGGGGATAATCAGGGCCAGTATTAGGGTGAGGCAAGTAAGGCTGAGTAGAGCAATTACAGGGATCAGATCCAAGCTTTATTTAAAATTTTGATATCATGCATTAACTTTTTAAATATTGGACTAAAATTCTATTTATCTTGATTTATGAGATTTTGATGCCCCTTTAAATTTTGCAGGTGGGGCAATTGCCTCACTTGCCTCATCCTAGTCCTAGGCCTGCCAGGATTAACTGCAAATGAGCATTAAGGAACTTTTTAGGGTGACAAAAAATGCTCTAAAATTGGATTGTGATGATAGTTGCACAACTCTATATTTACTAAAATCACTGATTGTACACTTATATTGGTGAATTTTATGGTATGCAAATTTTATCTAAGAAAAGCAAAATACTGAGCATGAATGTCCTGAGCCTCACAAACTTAGTTTAAATCTAAACAAATGGTGAATTCTTAATCATTATATATTGTACATGAATGTAACATCTTTATATTTTGAAATAAAGTTGTAGGTTTTGTTAAACTGACCAGAGTCATACTAACACTGACCAGAGTCAATTATGCAAATATATTAGAGAATTTCATGTGAAATATAAAAACTCAGAAGATTCCTACCATGTTTTTACAGCATACTTCATTTTGAGATTATTCACTTGCAGCATAAAACATTTAAAAAGAGGCTTTGCAGCATAACTAATTGGTAACCATATTCGGCAGCTTTTTAAAATAGTCTGTATGGGGCATGCCTCATTTACTGAAGTCACACTTTTTTTGTTTTCCTCAATCTGCTTGATTACATTCTCTAAATTATTTCGCTTTCTGTTCCTTTTATGCTTAGAATGTGTGCCATTTTTTGCATTATCTGGGAGTTCGTTTCGTTAGTTTATGTTTTGAAATGTTCGCTTCAAGAGACTGTGGTTTCTGAATGATCCTATAATTGAATGATTTTTAACGTGGCTGGTAATCTTATGTTCAGACAATACTAAAGAGTCATTAAGGCTAGAGATTTTATTGCTTTCTGTAAGTGAATTTTCAGAACTAAGTCTGTGGTATCCCCACTGGAGTGCTGCATACTACTCTGCATACTCAAAAAGGACTCTTCTCATTTTTAGAAGTATTTATGCATATTGATTCATTAAGTAATAACTTAAAGATTGTGGCCTGAAAATACAAGTTGAACAGATTTTTTAATGTCTTATGGTATAATTTAAGCTGTGGCTCTTCTTTGGCACTGAGATATATCAAATGCTTTATTTCAAAGTGTATATGTTATTATACTACACTAGAGCCTGTCATAAAGAGCAATGGCTTTCAAAATTTTTTTACCATGATCCACAGTAAGAAGTAAATTTTCCATCACAACTCAGTATATGTATGTGTATATAACAAAGGTTCACCATACTTTACCCTTACGATGTGCAATGCACTCTGATACTTTCTATTATGTCTTTTTTTAAATTCTGGTTACAATTCAACCCAGAAATAGGGCATACAACCTACAGAATAACACTGGCCTAGAGTAACAAGTATTATTCTTACTATACTTTTAAGTAATAAATTATTGCCTTTATGAGCTCCATGTTTTCCACCATGTGGGTAATCCCTGTTCCAATACCATCTTTTGTGTGTCCTTCTAAAGAAATTATGCTTTTAAGCCTTTTAATAAAATATTATACTTCTTAGCATATTTCTTATATACTAGTGAAGAGGAAACATGTTTCACCTTGTCTTAAGAACTCTATTCATTATATGTTTGTGCTCAATTATATAACAGCAATCACTGTGGTATGTTTCTAGAACTATTAACAGATTTAGAAATTCCTGATAATAACATAGTTGTTACTCTAAGATTTGTGGTTTCCTTGACTGCAAACATCAGCAGTATACTTTATTTCTGTTTAATGGCCACAGTTGGAATGCAAACTCTTCAGAAAGCCCAGAATGTGAGCATGCATTATACACTCTGAGTTTTCTCAAAATTGAAGCAATTCAAGAAATTATGAGAACATATTTTTAGGTAGAATTTAAGTATTAGAGCAGGAGGAGATGCCAGAGATAAATTAGCCCAACTGCTTCCGTTTACTGGGGGCAGAGAGACAACAAACACCTTCTCTCTGCTCCCGCTGTGTGTAGGCATTTTACCTGCATTATCACATGGATTTTAATTCTCAAAGCACCACTGCAGAGTGGGCATTATATTTATTTTTAAGTTGAAGAAGGGGACAGTCAGATTAAATAATTTGCCCAGTCACACAGCTAATGGCAGAGCCTGAGTACAAACCAAGCTGCAATTCCAAAACTCGTGTTCTTTCCACGTCATGCTGCTTTTTCCCACATAACGGACAAGGGAACAGCACCCAAAGGATGATGTGATGAAATCCAAGGTTGTGGAGGTTTTAAGAGGCGGCAGTATAATTATTTCCACTACTGCACACTGCCTCCCACTACCAATCTGAAGTTGTACCATTTGTTCCATTCCTCTCCTCATGCTCAGGCACGAGAGCTGTTTTCCATTCTTCCAACCTCTAAAGAAACTCTACCTTTTTGCTGGTTTTCGATGAAAGTAGGCAGTGAGCATTTAAAATATTATCGAGTGTGTGTACACTCAAAGTAAAAGACTGGGAAATCAGCAGCAAGACGTCATAAGAAAAACTGATGGCATCATTACATTTCCACCAAATTACTGACAGCTACTTGGACGCTTAAAGAGTCTACATCAATATTAGATTTGATATTTTCAACTACCCTAGTTGTTCAGAGTGAGTAAGTTTGTTCTACATGAAGCTGGAGACTGAGTCAACTCTAGAGAAGGTAATCAGTGTAATAAGCTGAGGTTTTGTCTACATACAAACTGATTCATTAGGAGGAGTCAGCAGAAGGTGCGAGGAGATTCAGTTCAACCTTCTTCCCCCTGAGTGGGGAAGAAGACAGGCAGTGGAGACAGCCAGATGGAAGATGCAGAGTGGTTAAGCATGTGGGCACTGAAGTTAGCCTCACTAGATTCACAATCTGCTTAGCAGTTGTGTAACCTGGGGCAGATCACTAAACTTTGCTAAGCCTCAGTAAAACAAAAAGCACAGTGCCTGGCATGTAAATTCTCAATAAATGATAGCTATTGTCATTATTAAATTGGCTGCACATAATCATGCTAGTTTCACAAATACTAACAGCTAATATAACATAGCATTTGCACCTTAGTTCCTAAAACTCCTTTGGAATACAGTTGAAATATCAGTTAGTATCAAAGAGCTGACCTCTGATGACAAATAACCAGCAATATTCCTTCTTGATTTTGCTTCTGTTAAAGATTATACCTCCTGAAAACATATTTATTGTATTATTCCACTGTGTCTTACTGATATTGGCTGGAGGTTGTAACTTTATTTTTAATCTGAAATTTATTTCCCTTGTAAAACTTGGCTAGAACCACTAAGCAGTCCAGAGTCCAAGTCCTTCCAGACAAATGCTCCCCCTGCTGACTTTCTGTGCAGCTGCAGGGACATCTGAGGACTAGACAAACTGAAGCCTTGAGGGTTGGGGAAATTGTTACAGAGAAAATGGAAAGAACAGACTAACTTGAACCTGATTACGGTGTACAGATTTTTCCCAAGGTGTTACTCTCCTGTTAAGTTTTCAATATATCAAGTACTTTGTTGAAGAGGTCAGGGGATCTGTCCAGATTATTTGACACATAGATCCTCCTTTAAAATGTAAAGTATGTGCAGAATAATAAAAGACATGAAGTGTATAAATGAGAACAAAGACAATAGGATTTTTGGCTCTATTTTAAGCATACCCTTTCCTCTGCTGATGTATGACCACTGTCTTTATCTTACTGCAAATTCACTTCAAAGTAGTAGTGATGTGATAATAAATTAATGAGGTAATAGCAGAATTTTTATTACAACTATTTCATGGCTTTTCCAGCTAAAAGCTGTAGTTTTCAGTCTTTGGGACATGGTTGTTTATTCCCATCAGAGAAGACTATAAGAACCAAAGATCGATTCTGCACATTTCTTAAAAATCTGTCACAGACATGGCATTAAATGGAGTGTAGAAATGATGCATACTTTGGAAGAAAGAAGAGAAAAAAAGGAATGGTAAAGAGTTTGTACAAAAGAGAAGCAGTTTTCAGTCCCAGCTCTTTGTCTTATAAAGCTAGTAAAGTGAAGATTATAAAATTTACTTACAAGATAAAGGTTACAGCACATAGCTCACTTTTATTATCATTTCAGAGGTCATAAAATACATTTTATTATTAACTCAGAAACTCTAGTTCTTTATTACTGCAGATAACAAGAGCATTGTATATTATTTGATGTACGTATTTTGCAGTGCTTTTCTATGTCTGTTTTCCTCTTGTTGCTAATTTCCTTTCATTAACTTCACGCCTCCTCTTACATTTCCTCAAAAGGTATGATATGCTTCTTATAATGCACTTTTATAAACACTAAATGTGCAGCATTTTACAGCCATTTCATTATGCTAACCTTGAAATCTGTCTTGTGCAACAAAACCATTTGAAATCAATGTTAAACATTTTGTAGCTGCATTAATGGAGGTAAAGATACTGGAAAATGACAGGTCTTTTTAACTCAACTATAAAGTCTTGTCTTATTTTAATAGATCCTTTGTAAAATGTGATGGGATTGACCCATCAGTCACTTTTTATATAGCCTCCATGTGAAATGTGCGTTTAAGTGGCTATAGTTTCCCTAATGAGAAAAAGTAAATGTAAAAATGCCTATGGAGCTTCTTCCTTGTGGGTTCCTCAGCACTTTTTCTCAGTGAAAGGATTGAGGCACTTAGGCTCGACAAGGGAAGAAAGCGGTGAAAATTCCATCTTATGTCCAAGCTACCACTGTTTTGAAGGGAGAATGTTGAATGCAAGCTGTGCATTCCACACTGATTCCACTGAAGCTCCTTTTCCATATCTGCTGAGGTATGCAGAAACTGTTAAATCATTTTTATGTGGGTAATCACCCAAATTCTCCATGCTCATAGGCATATCATGACATTAACCACAAAATTGCCAAAGTCAATAACTATGTAGGCAAGAAGTCATAAAAATCACCATTTTGCATTTAGGCTTATTTTCAGTCATGTCAACAACCAACAGCTGAGTCATTCAGATCAACCACATGATGATCTGAGTCAGTATTAAAGTGGCCAAAATAACCAGATTATGATGTGCAGGCTTGATTTTAGATCAGACTGACACAGCCACAGTCCATTAGCCTCAATAGAATGGCACAGTGTAATTTCCATAAATTACTGTATTTTTCTCCACATTGTCAAGTAGACAATGCATAAACTACCATTAGTATTCACAGCAGCAAAATATACCTCTTTCCATATCAAACTGTGATTCTGGAATTACTCCAAAGTCAGTTTTCTCCTTGATCTGGCAAAACCTCATCATTCCAAATAAAAATGACAGTCACAGTTCTGTCCCAAATGAACAACAGATAATAAACAATAATTATACAAATATGTTTAGTTTTCCTGCTAGTATATTTCTCAGTGTTTGTAGCTAACACTTCTATAGCTTACACACCAGGATTTTCTTATACAAAATATGGGTATTTTATCCTATAAAAATGTGGGTATTTCTTTCCTAGTGTATAAGTTTAGATGTTTTATTTCCTATTTCTCCTCTCTGTGCCTCAGTTTCCTTATCTGTAAAATACCTCTGTTTTCTTATCTTTAAAATAGTACCTACCATAGGGATGGTGGATTAAAATAGTTGGCACAGGTAAAGCAATTAGAATAGAGTCTGGCACACAGGAAGTGCTCAATAAGTATTAGCTATAATTGTTATCATTTTTGTTACTCTATTACTGTGGATATTTCTTTGGAGCGTTAATCTTTTATAAAGCAAAATTATTTATAGAGTTAAATCAGTTCAGAATAAAATGTATACGGCAACAATGAAGAAAGACTCTGAAAGGTCTAAATGCATAATCAAAACAGTGTATACTTTTAGCGTTCAGAAGTATGACACATTCTTTTCTGACTGACTCATCCAGATGTTTTTACTTCTGATTAAAAGAGAAATGTTCCCAGATGAAATCCTGAGACAGGGTAACTGTTAGAAAAATCTGTTGCAAAGCAGATTTTCAGATTCATAAAGTTAAAAGTGATCATGTTCAGGAAATAAATAAGGATTGTCTTAGGAATCCAGGGACCAACACAAACTGCAGATTTAAAATAAAAATCAAGTCAATTTGCTATAGTTAACCAATAAAAAATATTTATCAAAATACCTGCCAAAATTATGCAATCAGAGTGTAGCATCTAAAACAACTGAGTTTTCCAGAGGCCACAAAAAGGTTATCTTGGGACACAGGAATTTAAATTTGCTTCAAAGTGGTGAAATCCTGGTACAGACAGAGAAGAGCTTGATTTGCCGGCTCTCAGCCCAGAACTACCCTCTTCCCACAGAGCCTGGAGCTATGCCAGGCTCCTACGCCTATTCTTGACTTTATGACAGAGTGGGTTCTCTTCCTGTGAGCTTTTCTGGGCATGGAAGAACATAGCGTAACTAGGATGGAGCTCTGCCACACAGCAGAATTATCCTAAGGATGATGTGGCAATGTTTTATAAAACCTAGGGAGCAGATTTTCATTTCTGCAGACAGAGCCAGCCTTCAGCAACATTGTGAAGGAGATGAAGTTTCCTTAGTACAAGCCATTACCCGTCACTGAGTATTCAATGCCCTCGCACTGTCCAATAACTTCCTACGGTCCCTGTCTCTGAGGAACACTCGTGATGTAGGACGAAACTTAACCACCCTGGCTGCACCTTGAGAGTTTTAGAAAGTGCTGCTGCTTAGACACAACCCCCCAGGGTTATGATTTAATTGGCCTTGGATGAAGCCTAGGCAAGGTTTTTATGTCTTTTTGTTTTGACGTGTTTTGACTGAAGCTCCCTAGATGATATTGATATGTAGGCAGAATTGAGAATCACTGATGTAGAAGAACAATGTTTCTCAGTTTGGTCTGCAGACCACTTGCAGCAGAATCACCTGTGATGCTTAAGAAGTGCAGATTCTTGAGCATTCAGCTATTCTGAATCTGCATTTTAACAAACACCTCAGGTAAGCTAATGCACAGTAACATTTAAGAACAAAAATTTCCCCTTATTAAAACTTACCCATATTCTTTCCAATTCCCTATTAATTAAATAAACAGTGGGTGCTATTGAAGTAATGTGTTACGTTTTGATCAAGCCTCCAGAAGACAATACAGAAGGTGATTCCAATAGAATTTCTCCATCAGACCAGGAGGATGGTTTTGTTTTCATTTTTTGTCTGTGTGGGTGGAGGGGGTTACGGAGGAAGCAAGCCTTTTAATGCCTCTAATCCGACTGCACAGGTAGTTTCCCATCTCACTTGGAGTCTGCCCTGTGTGGCTAAGGCTTAGTTGTAAAAGGAGAAAGTTTCTAATCTCCTGGGCCCCAAGAGCTACTTATATAGAGATGATAAATATTATCGCCTAGCTCTTTGCCTCATGGGTGACCAACTCCACAAAATGGCAATGTCTTTGTTAAATTAATTAAACTCAATGTGAATAGTGCTCATTTTCCAGCAACAACCCATTTATCTTCAAGTGAGAAGAGGTTTTTGACTATGTTTCTCTCATGACTTTACCTTATAGCAGTGGTTCTCAATCTTGGTTACACATTGTAATCACCTGTAATCAACTGGTGGGCCTGGGCATGAGTTTTGTGTTTTTTTTAAAGATCCTAAGTGATTTTAATGTGCAGCCAAGGCTAAGAACCGCTTGCTTCTACCGGTATGCCCAGCAAAGTTCATAGGAAGAGAACTCAATAAGCTACATTATTACCTGTTGGAAGCAAGAGATGGAAAAAAATATTTTTTCCTGCAATTAGAAGGAAAAATCCTGCTGGGAGTGCACTTGTAGTCCCAGCTGTTAAGGAGGCTGAAGCTGGAAGATAGCTAGAGCCCAGGAGTTCAAGTCCAGTCTGGGCAGCATAGCGAGACCCCACCTCATTTTTTAAAAAGAAAATCCTGCTTTGAAATGTGTATAGGCCTGAAGAGTATTATGCATGCACCATCATAATATGCCATCATGACATAGCATATTGCTGTTAACACATGACCCTTGTTTAATGTTTTAATTCCCTCCCATCATCTATTTCCTTCCTTCATCAGCTATACTAAAACCACTCCTCTTTCCAGAAATAAAGACAAGGATTTCTTAAACTTATCTGGCCCCTCTGGGTCTGGATTTGTTTTTGTTTTGTTTTATAGATCACTCTCCGGGCGCATTGTTGGAGGGGTTTGGTGGTTCTTCACCCTGATCATAATTTCTTCCTATACTGCCAATCTCGCTGCTTTCCTGACTGTGGAGAGGATGGTTTCTCCCATAGAGAGTGCTGAAGACTTAGCTAAACAGACTGAAATTGCATATGGGACCCTGGACTCCGGTTCAACAAAAGAATTTTTCAGAGTAAGTGCTTTGCAGTTAATTGAGTCTGCTGATTTTTATTTTATCATCTTCTCACAAAGGCAAATTCACAGTGCTTTTAAGGGTGAGTTGGGAAAGAGTGGGAATGTTATCTAAGGAGAGCATCTTAAATACTGGGCTGCTTGGTTGGTGATCTACTTGATTGTCATTTAGAACCAAGACTTGAGTGAGACATAACAAGTTGCATGTCAAGGGCACTGAGTTTGGACTCCCAGGTTTTAATCCCAACCCCACCACAAAGTGATTGATTATCCTTGGGCAAGCCATTTAACTTCTACCAGCTTCAGTCCCCTCACTTGAATAATGAGGGGATTGAACTAAATAATATTTATTCTCCTTTCTAGCTTTTACAAAAGCAGTGCTTTTACGTCTCAGAGCTTCACGTAAGTTAGGCAATTGACTCTAATACTCTGATGAGTAATGAACTATAAGAAATTACATATTCTATTTTAAACGTTGGTTGTCTATTGAGATGTACTAAAATTGTATCAAGTATTTGTGTACATGGTGATACTTTAATTTTCAGGACAGCTGATAACTGTTTTAATTTATTGGATAGACTTATTTCCCCAATTCCTCATAGGCAAAATCTTATTGGGGAAATAGTAAATTGTTCCCTAGCAAAAGTTAATAAAGCTATGTAAAGTCTGTCAAGAGGAAAGATGAAAGGAGATTGAAGCAGGAAATTACAGAAGGATAATATGAGAGACAAACCATTTTTACATGAACCATCAAGATCTTTGTTCTGTGGTAACTGGACTATAAGGAAGAATACTAGCAGAGTTTTTAAGAACTAAAATGTTTTTTCAGTTGCCTCAACAAGAAAAATATGTTGATTTAGATTAGAAAATGGACACGTTCTACGATATTACTACTGCCTGCTACTGTAACCACAGTAACTAGCTGTAGCAATGATCCAGAAGCCACTTGGGTAGCAGGTAGAGTAGTTAGTCACTCTCTCCAACCAATAATTAAGCTATTGAATGACAGATATAATTGCTGATTTTTCCTCAGGGGTCTAGAGTAAACAAATGGTGGTTCCAAATCTGTTTTTAAAATAATCAATAAGGAATACATTTTTACATGTATTATCATGAGATTCGTCCAATTACTTCACAGGAAATCAGGAAGAGTGTGTTTCTTGACATTATAGCAATTAACTAAAAACTGTTTTCACTCACTGAAAGAGAATGTATTAGTTCTGGGACCCTTTCAAGAATTCTCATTGGTTCAAGATATTCATATCTCACCTCTACCACCTATTTACTGAGCAGATTATAATCCCCAACTGGGAAGAGAGAGCCAGTATTGGAAGCATCAAAATGACATGAAGATTCTCCGGAATTAATCTGCCCTTGACCCTCACTACTAGGCAGTCCCAGAAGCTTATTTAAAAACAATTTCCTCCCCCTATAAAATCAGTCACATTTATCAGGGCTAGAAGCCAGGAATTTCCATCTGATGAGTAATCAGCATATAATCAGCTCCATGGAAATCTGCTTTGGTATCAACCTTCAACAGAGCTTATGATCACCATCCCAATACGCATGAAGTTTCTATAGGAAGTAATTAACCACTTAGGATATCAAGACACCAGAAGTTTCTATATGAAGTAATTAACCACTTAGGACATCAAGACACCAGACTTGGACCCTCAGATAAGAGATACTTGTTCTACTGGAAAGCATTTTTCTTTCAAAAACAATTAGAGATTAGAAAGTTATGCTTTAAATGGTAATCAATAAATGCTATCAATCCTCATTAGGCTTTCAAAGGCCATTCATCCATATTGCAGGCAAAATAAGATTCTCTAGAAAGATGGAGAGATTTATTCACACAGGAGGGTATAAGTGTCCAGGAATTTATCCATTTCTTCCAGGTTTACTGATTTATGTGCATAGAGTTCTTTGTAGTAATTTCTGATGGTGGTTTGTATTTCTGTGGAATCTGTGGTGATATCCCCTTTATCGTTTTTTATTGTATCTATTTGATTATTCTCTCTTTTCTTTTTTATTAATCTGGCTAGTGGTCTATTTTGTTGATCTTTTCAAAAAACCAGCTCCTGGATTTATCAATTTTTTGAAGGATTTTTTGTGTCTTCTTCTATCTCCTTCAGTTCTGCTCTGATATTAGTTATTTCTTGTCTTCTGCTAGGTTTTGAGTTTTTTTGATCTTGTTCCTCTAGCTCTTTCAATTTTGATGATAGGGTGTTGATTTTAGATCTTTCCTTGCTTCTCATGTGGGCATTTATTGCTATACATTTTCCTCAGACACTGCTTTAAATGTGTCCCAGAGATTCTGATACGTTGTGTCTTCGTTCTCATTGGTTTCGAAGAACATCTTTATTTCTGCTTTCATTTCATTGTTTATCCAGTCAACATTCAGGAGCCAGTTGTTCAGTTTCCATGAAGCTGTGCGGTTCTGAGTTAGTTTCTGAATTCTGAGTTCTAACTTGATTGCACTGTAGTCTGAGAGACTGTTTGTTATGATTTCCGCTCTTTCGCATTTGCTGAGGAGTGATTTACTTCCAATTATGTGGTCAATTTTACAGTAGGTGTGATGTGGTGCTGAGAAGAATGTATATTCTGTGGATTTGGGGTGGAGAGTTCTGTAAATGTCTATTAGGTTTGCTTGGTCCAGGTCTGA